>CAIGRO010225541.1:0-14873 GCA_903798355.1 Fraxinus baroniana | reverse complement strand
TGGCTGTACTTTGATTGTGTTTCTTGAAAGTACAATTCTTCACGCTAATGTTTCGAGGTGACTAATTAAGTACAATTTAATGATTGTTTAGGACAAATCAAATTTGCCTTTAATGTACATATGTTGGGAGAGTATTTCAGTAGTCCTAATCAAGCTTAATTAGGTGCTATATACTGTTCACTCCATATATGCAAACTTCTCAAAATACAAAAATAAGTATTGTATTGATATTTATTGAGTCTTGAGAGGACTATCAACTTTATATTTAATCGACAATTTTTTTTTTCATCTGCTAGCATTGTTTTTATCAACGGCCCACCCTTTCTTTGAACCTTGTCAAGGATCGAACTTAAAGATATGAACTGGGGGCCATTTGATGAGTAACTGAGAACAAATGAGAGGGATGTGGAAGGAATGAAGTAATAAAAGAGGAAGTCATTGCTAGTAGTAACGACTTGTCACGATCCATTGGTTCATATAGATTAATCCATGTCCTACGTGTATCAAAAAAACATTCTTTTCGCTAAGCATATATAATAAAATAGAGTGAAAAAGTCCACCCCGAAAGCAAGGGGATACTAACTAAAAGCCGAGTTCTCTCCAAACCGCTGGAGATAGTTTACCTTTTCATTCAGGTGGTTCAGTTTAGAACGTTAAATTTGAAAGCATCGAGTTGCAAATTTGAAATTGTACGACTATGATATCATATTGAGGTGTAGTTAAAAACTTTTATAATATTGTAATTATTTTTCATCGTAGTGAAATGTCCCTTAAATTACTTAAAATTTTCAGATGAAGAAAGGCTAAAGAGGCAATGATTGAATGAACGAAGATGTGGACCCACTTTTATCAATTTCACCACTCTTTTACCCACCCAACATGGTTCAGTATTTTCTGAATCAAGAAATTGAGTACTCCAGATCTTTCAGCCTTAAATCTAATCTAATCCCACTGTCTTTATCGATAGAAAGATAAAAAGCATCATACGTGGAGTCTGAATCAAGGGACCGTTAAGCTATCATTTCATAAAAAAACTAAAAAAAATTAACCGTTAGAGGTTTGATTGACTTGTTCGCCACGAATTCACTTTTTATGGACTCTCGTTAAAATGGTTATAATTGAGTTACTCTTTTTAACAAGTTAACATCTTCAAGTAGAACTTCAAAGCCCGACAAATAGTATAAAGAATTGTTCACGGAGATCTACAGCAGGAGGAAAAATCCACTTGTACAATCATTAGTGTGTTGTAACTTTTACAACCTCTCACATTAGTGTGGGGTCCACAAATTAATTAATCAGTGGGCCANTTGTAACTTTTACAACCCACTAATGATTGTACATGTAGCATGTTTGACAGCAGGAATATCTAAATGTGTGCTGAAGATGTGAACGAAGGTGTGAACCCTAAAGTAATCACCATTGTTGAAAAAGATATGTGAGTGACTTCTAAATCGGTTGGTGTAGACCCTCATTGCAATGAAAGAGTCTACATTACTCGATCATGTAAGGTCTCCTAACTTTAAAGAAGGTGAACGAATAGATTATTGTTCCAGTCATGCTACATGTGCATTTTTTCCCATTATTTTTTACATTGTACCACGTAGCGATACATAATTAGACAATTTTAAATAAAAAAAAAAAGCCACCTTTCCGTCCGATATTTTTTGAACTCCCACATAATGTACACAAAGATGTCGCCCACACAAGATACACTTGGCATTACAAACATTATCTCTCAAAAATAATTATTCAGAAACTGGAATTTTACTTTAGTAGCCTCAGAAAGCAAAGATTTTTCATAAAGAAGATTGCTTTCTCCAGCCATTCCCCACTCATTATGTTTGTTGCTGAAAGCTTGCACCCAACTCCTCTCTTTCTCTTTCCTAAAAAATATTATCAAAAAAATCCAATTGCCAGCTCCCATCTCAAAGGAAACTGCAAGAGTCCAACTTATTACTTATAATTAGAGAGAGAGAAAACCCACGAAACACTGAAAACCTACAAAACACTGAATTAAGGTTCATTTGCAGATATAGATATAAACAGTATAATATACTGTTAATTGCTATATGATCATGGATGGTGATCTCGGAAATGGAAATTCTATGCGCAGGACTAATTTACCATTGCAATTGCTTGAGAAAAGAGAAGAAGAAGAAGCATGTTCAAGCTCAAAGAGGACCGCGTCCGGTTCAGAACCACCCAAAAAGCCGCCGCCAAAAAGAACCACCACCAAGGATAGGCACACCAAAGTGGAGGGCCGTGGACGGCGGATCCGTATGCCGGCAACATGTGCTGCTAGGGTTTTTCAGCTTACGAGAGAGTTAGGCCTTAAATCTGATGGCGAAACCATTGAATGGTTGCTTCAACAGGCTGAGCCGGCGGTGATTGCCGCCACCGGGACCGGAACCATCCCGGCGAATTTTACTTCATTGAATATATCAGTTAGGAGTTCAGGCTCAACCATGTCGGCGCCGTTAAGGAATAGTTATTACAATCAAAATTACGCGGCTAGCTCTCATTTGAGGTGTATTGAAGAATCACAGAGGAGATTTTTGTTCCCTGAGATTGGATTACCGTACGAGAATGAGACGACGACTGAGGGGGAGACGAGCATGAGAAGAAGACGGAAATTGGAGGAAGATCTGCCACCGCCACTTCAAACACAAATGGGGAGTCAAAATTATATGTTACAATCAAGCACAAGTTCAATTCCGGCAAGTCAAGGCCAAAATATTCCGGCGACGGCATTTCTTATGGTAGCAAATGCTAATAGCCAGGTGATGAGTAGTACTAGCGGGAACTCTTTGTGGCCATTGGGAAGTGCAATGTCTAGTAGTGGATTACATTTTATGAATTTTCCTCCACCTATGTCATTCTTGGCAGGTCAACAACTTGGTGGCGCTGGTGGTGGTGCGGTTTTGGATGGCCACATGGGCATGCTAGCGGCATTCAATGCTTTTAGGCCAATTTCAGGTAGTTCTGCACCTTTGGATGCACACTCAAGTGATCCTGATCATCCAAATCATATGGCTGATCATCAGAATGTTACAACTAGTCATCACTTCTAGATCATATTTCACCAAATAAATTCAGACCCTCTTTTTATTTTCACTAAATTCTCGAACATTTCAGTGTATCTCTTTACATGTATGTATGTATATATATTGATGGTAACTTACAGTGATTTATATATCTAATTCTGTTTCTTGAAGATAAATCTTTCCTCAATCCATAATTTTTTATTTTAATACTAAAGCAGTACTTAGGGTTTTTGAAGAAATATAGAAAGAATGGTATGGATATTTCTGTATATTGAAAGATTTGTTATGGTAGCCTAGATGATATCTTCGTACAGTATGTGAAGAATGATACTGACTTCAATTTGCATTTTAATTTTATGTTGATCTTTCAAACTTTTGGTTCAAGAAATTAAGACTAATTTAATTTGAATGGAACAATTCACTGTCGAAGGTTTCTTGCTCACCATATATAGATATTAGATAGACTTCACTTCATTCAAGATGATAACATTTAACTACTTCCTTTAAAAGCTTAATATGTGATTTGGGCTCGTCATTGTCGCCATGTACACAACAATTTTTCATAAGTACGAAACCTCATCTGAAATCTTAAATTTTTGAACGAGCAGTTAAATAACGCAGACCTACGCGTATGAGAGAGAGAAAGAAAGAGAGGCAATGGCCACATTATTATTATTATTATTATTATTGAATTACAAGAGATTTTCTTTTTTAATCACCATGTATAAGTGGCATATTTCATTAATAATAAAGATAATACGGACTTAAGAGAAGACTCAACATGAGCAACTCATCCATCCAAATTCCAAAGATGGCATGTTCTACATCTCTCAAATGTTCATGTCAACGTACTGCATCTATGATGAAATTGAGAACAGGGATTAATCTATATACCCCAAGGTATTAGGAACCCACAATTATATATATATATATATATATATATGTATATATATATTAGTTTCCGCCATTTCAGGTGGCTGCTGTGAGCCCTAGCTGTGTGGAATCATTCTTGAATAAGGTGGCTGTTGCAGCAAAATTTATAGTGGTGGTTTGTGGTGGTCCTACCTACCTGTAAATTTGAACAGTCAATAAATTGCCTGTTGTTGATGATTCATAATTGTTACTTCTTGTAAGTGATTCTGAAACTCTTATCTTGATACTTTTTAAAGCAGCTTTCTGGATAGAGAAAAAATGGGAATATATCCTGTGGTTTTGCTTTGCTGTAATGGCCCAGTATATTAATTATTGTCATTCCTGTAAGAATATATACAAATGTTGAGTCAGCGGCTGTTTTGTTGGAAGTTCTATCAAATATATACGTGTACGTGTATATATTGTTTGTAAAATGGATTTAAGTGATTTTGTTTTTTTTAACAAATTGAACTTACCAATTATTCCAAAAATTTGATAAGAGTAATAGTAAGGAATTGAGTAATAAATACCAAAGAAATGGAAGTTAAAATGTCAACGAAAATTGACAAAGTAACACCAAGGAAATAGATTCAAAGTCGAGGCAATAGTTGAACTATTTGTTATTAAATCGATTTTGCCCACACAACGATGCCTACAAATTATGCAATCAATTCCCAAGATACAATTAATACCTTCTTGTATTTGTAGTACTTCAAAACACAAAAACAACAAACCAAAAAGACGGCTTTCGTACTCCTTTTGAATGAAATGAAAAAAACATTTTCTAATGCAGAATCTCGATTAAGGAAATATGAATTTCAATGTTATGCTATGATTGCGTATGACTGGGATGAAATAAATGATGTCCAAATAGTCTTATTTATAGAAGAGAGGGGTTGTGAATGGAAAGTTATACCTCAAAACTCAGCAACATTTATCAAGGGTTGCCTGTCGTTCGTGTGTCACTCGAGCGCTAAAAGTAGAGAGTTTGTCACTCGCTAGCACTGGACTATCACTCGAGCGACAGTTTTAGGTGCGAAGAATTCAATTTTTTCCTTTAACTTGGGACTATAATTTCTCATTTATCCGAAATTGGTTTTTAAATTTCAAATAGACCACGACCATCCATTCAGCGAGTGGATCGAGTTAGTCTATTTATTTTTATATTTTGACTAACAGATCATTTTCGATTATTTGACCGAAGTTGACACGAAAGTCACTTTTCACATTTTTCATGGTTTCATATTTAACCGAATTTTATCTTTAAACCAAATTTCAACAATCTCCTACAGGAATGGAAATTTCACAATATGTAAATGATATGCATACTTTAACAAAAAGAAATACATACGACAAGTTATAACATTAGGATAAGTGGATTGTGGCTTTAAATCTTCCTTAATTGAATACAATCGAATTTACTAGATTAATTGGTGACTGATATTTTGAATCATTCAACCGTTCGTGTCCATCAAAACTACTGTACCAATACCATGACTTATCTAACCACTTCGATTCTAATGGTCGTATTCATTTTAGCCATCAACAACTCTTGGTTTCATAAGTGTTTTAAGAGAATTTAAGCCTCAAATTCTAGTAGAAACGGCTCCACTTCACTTACATAGGTAATCTCCTATATATGGTGTCATACATCTTTTTGCTACTTTCATAATATATAAATCATTAAAAGTATACACTTATCCTAATAAACTTTTTATTCTAGCACTTTGGGTATATAAGAATGGGAATAAGTGCCTCATTCTGAATATTTCATAACTTAGTTGAACCATTGAACCAATATCTTGGGATTTCTAATCTACAAGGTTGGGTTACTGTTATGGTGATTATATTCTATATGGTGATTATATTCTATATGTTTCAGGTCCATTTCTCAAGAAAGATGGTATACTTAATCTCTCGATAGTCATTTCATCAAAGGACCTTCTACGTTTTCCTTTGATTTGATATAGTTAACAAGAATTATACCATTCAATGTCAACTGTTTAATGGTATTATGTATCCGATGAATATTTCGAGATTTATCATTATACATACCATTTTGTGCCCTCGCAATTGTCGATTGAGTGTCATAATATATATTAATCGTAGATATCGACTTTTCTCAACATGGAATATCTTCAAGAAAACTACGAAACCATTCTGCTTATTCTCCAATCTTGTCTAAGGCAATAAACACAAATCCCATCATGGATCGAGCTATACAAGTCTCCTTAAATGATTTCCAAGATACAACTCTGTCTAAAATGGTAAACACGTAACCACTTGTAGACATTGAATCATTTGTGTTAAATATCCAATTTACATCGAAATATCCTTCTAACACTGCAGGATATCTTGAATAGTGTAATCCATAATCAATCGTGTGTCTTAAGTATTTAAGAACTTGGGTTAATGCCTTCTAATGATCATTACTTGGATTACATGTAAATCTACTCGACTTGTTGATTGAATATGTTATATCCAGATGCATGTAGTTGGTGATGTAAATCAAGTTGCCTATAACGCGTGAATATTATAATTGAGATATGGGATCACCAACATTTTTGGCCCAAGTGTAAACTTAAGTCCACTGGTGTCTTAATCGATTTATCGTCATACATTTTAAACTTCTTAAGTATAGTCTCAATGTAATGTAATTAAGACAATGACAAACCGTCAAGTATCTTAGAGAATTTAATTTTTAATATGATGTCGTAACTCCCATATCTTTTATGTCAAAATGTTTTACCAACATTTTTTAGTTGGGTAATAACATTGGAGTTATTTCTCATGATTAGTATATAATCAACATATGGACATACGATCACGTATTCATTAGGTATGGTTTTGATGTAAAAACATTTGTCATATTCATTAAATTTGAGGCAATTTGACGACATATTTTTGTCAAATCATTCATGTCATTACTTTGGTGTTTGTTTTAATTCATACAATAATTTTACATACCTTCTTTTCCTTTTCCGGAGCAACAAACCTTTCGGGCTATTCTATATATATATATTTATTCTCCTAATTCATCATTTAGAAATTCAGTCTTAACATCCATTTGATATATTTCAAGATTATAAAATGCTGGGATTGCAATTAAAACACTTATAGACGTGATTCGTGTAACACGTGAATGGGTATCGAAGAAATCTAGTCATTTCTTTTGTCTATATCCTTTGAATACTAATCTAGTCTTATACTTATCTATTGATCCATCCGACTTCAATTTCCTTTTGAAGATCCATTTGCAGCGTGAAGCTTTGTTTCCTAGAGAGAGTTCAACAAATTCCCAAGTATGGTTACGCATAATGGATTCAATTTCATTATTAACCACTTCTTTTCAAAAAAGGAGGTTCGAGAGTGGACATTGTTTAGTTAAGTGTCCTTGGGATCATTTCTAATAAGTACGTTAGAAATTCTGGATCTAATGTCTTGTGAGTCATTTGCCTTTTACTATGCATTAGTTCTTCATTTACTTGATATTTTCATCTACAGTATTATAAGTTCATTTATGTGAGCTTATTTCTTTCTCTTTATAAGGAAATATATGTTCAAAAAAGCGCATTCCTTGATTCAATAATAGTACCTACATGTATATCAAGTATTTCTGATTTATAAACCAGAAATTGATATACTACTATTATTTGCATATCCGATAGAGACACAATCTATTGTTTTCGGTACAATCTTTACTTGTTTAGGTTTAGATATTCGTACCTTTACTAAACACCCCCACACATATTTATAGGAAGATTTCCGACATTTTCATAACTCATAAGGTGTTTCAACATTACTCTTGTGTGGTATTTTATTAGGGATGTGATTTGTAGAAAGTATAGATTTCCCAAAAGTTTTAAGGAAACCCAAACTTATTAACACTACATTCGTTATTTCCTTAAGTGTCCCATTTTTGCATTCAACAACACCATTAGATCGAGATGAGTATGGCACCGTTGTTTGATTAATGATTCTAGATTCTGAACAAAATTCTTAAAATGGTGTAAAGTATTCTCCACCTCGATCACTACAAATTATCTTTATTCGTTTTTCAAGTTGATTTTCAACTTCAATTTTATGGTTCCAAAACTTCATATTTGCTTCTCTACAAGTATACATAACACTATCTTTTACAATCATATATGACTACGATGAAATACTTTTTACCACCTTTTGTTTTAAAAAATTTTAAATCACATATATCAGTGTGAATAAGTTCTAAAGTTATTGTTTTTCTTTCAACCGAATGAAACAACACTTTAGCTAACTTAGTCTCTACACAAATCTCGCATTTTTCATTTGTATTAAAATGCATACTTGGTAGTAAACTTAAATTCATTAGTTTACATACATAATTAAATTTTACATGTCATAATCTATAATACCATAAATTAGACGACTCAAGAATATAAGTAGAAGAAGATATTTTATTCCTTGAGTAATTCAGTACAATGGTGAGGATATTCATTTTGAATAGTCCATCTTTTACATAAACTTTGCCTATATACATATTATTCTTGATAAGTATAAACTTATTGGATAAAAAGACTAATTTAAAGTCATTATTGCTTAAAGAGAACCCATCACTAAGTTCTTGTTAATATCTAGCATATGAAGAACATTTTAAAAGCTAAGTTCCTGGTTCGATGTCATCTTTAATATCAATTTACCTTGTCCTTCAACCTTTGAATTCAAAAAGTTTTCCATAAATAGTTTCTCACCATCAATTGGAATGTAGGATGATAATATTCCTTTATCGGTACAAATATGATGGTAACACCCTGTATCCACCCACCATTCTATAAGATTTCCATTGTTGTTGCATTATGAAACAACGAATAACAAATTTATATCTAATATACTACCAGATATGACATCAGATTCGGTGATACTCACTTGGGCTTTTTTTTAGGTTTGTGACAATCAATAGAGCGATTTCAAATCTTTCTATAATTATAGCAATTGCCCTTAAACTTCTTTCCATTCTTGTTACTTTCTTGCTTGAAGGATTTGATAGAAAACTTCCTCTTCTTGTTCTTTTCATTTGATTTCACAACATTAGCCTTTGCTTGTGGTGTATGACTTCCAAGATGTTTGTCCGACTTTTGGTTATCTTCTTCAATTCTCAATGGATGATGAGTTCTTCAACATTCATCTCCTTGATCATATGTTTGAGAAAGTTCTTGAAGTCCTTCCACATGGATGAAAGTTTCTCAATGATAGTAGGAACTTGAAATGATTAACTTAGAAATGTGTTCTCGACGTGAATATCATGGAGAAGAACTTGCAGTTATTGTACTTGACTGATGACCATTTTTAAATCTACCATTTTATAGTCCAATAACTTTCCCATGATGAACTTTATAGTTTCGACATCTTCGTTCTTGTATTTATTCTCCAAGGATTACTATAGCTCAGTTGCAAACTTCATGGAACTATACATAATTTATAATGTGCTGCCCAACCTATTCAGTATGTAATTATTGTATAAGAAGTCTAAATGTTTCCACGCATTTAATGATATCAACAATGTCTTATTATTTTTCCATTCTTGCACGACGGGAGTATCTTCATTCAAGAATTTTGCCAAATATAGTGTTGTGAGATAAAACAATATTTTCTGTTGCCTTCTCTTGAAATCAGCCCTACTAAACTTCTCCGATTTCTCTCCATATAGAATGGAGTTTGCATGAACGATAGGAAGGGCAATCGCAACTGGAGGAAAAAACGGTAGGAATCAAGTTATGTACAATCCTAAATCGACTTAAGATTGTTTGTAAAATGGATTTGAGCTATTTCTTTAACAAATTGAACTACCAAAAATTGGATAGAGTTGAACTCTCTGTTCCAAGATAAAAACATCTTCTTGTGTTTGTAGCAATTCAAAATACAAGAACAACGAACCAAAAAAGATGGCTTTTTTACTTCATTCGAATGAAATGAAAAACATAATTTTATGCAGAATTTCGGTTAAGGAAATATGAATTTCAATGTTATGTTATGATTGCATATGATTGTGATGAAGTAAAGGACATCAAAAGGATTTATAGAAGATGAGGGGTTGTGAATGGAGAGTCCGCCCCCAAAACTCAGCAACCTTTACCAAAGGTTGTAGTTTTGTTTATTTCTCATCTATTGCCCATGCCATTCGAGCGCCAAAAGTAGAGAGTCTATTGCTCACTTAGCGCTGGGTTGTCGCTCGAGCGACGTCTTAGGTGCTGAAAATTCATTTTTTTCCTCCAACTTTAGACTACCATTTTCCATTCATCCATAATTGATTTTTAGATTTCAAATATATCACGATCATCCACTTGACGAGTAGGATAAAATATGTTTACCATTGACATGGCAACACCAAATCAATAGCCAAGCCTACAATATTTTGACAATTCAACATTGAATTATCAAAAATTATGAATTTAATCATTAACGAGGTCAACAGTGGGCAAAATAACTCCTATCCATTATGGGTAGGAGATCATTTCTGATATATATGTGTGTGCGCGCGCGCTACTAGCATATTGTACAATGTAATATTCTAAAAATATTTCATATTTAAAATTGATTCGGCAAAGAAAAGAATTAAGAGGCAATTGAAATTAGTTGTTACGTGCAATATGTTTGGGATACTTTATCTTAAAAATAAGCAACCATGTGACTTATTTTTAGCCCTCGTTCAGTGCAGATTAAAATGAGTTGTTTTATATATTTTAATAAAAGTTGATGAAATGTGTGGTTGAAAAATTGTTAATCCTATGAAATGTGTTATTAAAATTAATTGTTGCCTTGACTTGAAATTTTAATTTGATTTTAATCGAAACCATACAAGGACTTAATGTGGACCATCTACATTGAAAATAAGTCACACATTTTGAGTTTATCTTTTAGATAAGCTACCCCCAAATATACTCTTATTATGGTAGAAAATAGTTGGAACATTTGTGCATAGGAGTGAAGTTCTCTATTGTAATTTGGAACAAATGAAGCTAATATAGATCGAAACAAGAGCTCTCTATTCTAGCCTCATTTACTCGACTATATCTTCTTAAGTCACTAACCTAATTGTTAAGACTATTCACTCCAAATGACTCATCTCCCAAACTGAGCTTCAGCATCGGACGAGTTGGTCCGAGTATTTTAATACCTGAAACCACTTATCACACTAAGTATTTCATAAGTGGAACCATTTAGGTCACGCGGTTATTGGAATTGAACTCAAACACAAATCCAAATGGGGGTTTGAGTTTGGTTCTACAAATAACATTTTGTTATAAAACTAATAATCACCAACGATGAATCAAGAACGAAGTTTACCACCGCAATCCAACTTAACCCTTGTTTTCTCTAATATCTCCAAAAAAAAAACATGTGCAACCACGTAGTATGCTCTAACAACAACAACAAAGCATTGAACACATCACAAACCAGTACAATATACTTCTCAAGCGTACTATAAAAACACCAATTTCATAGCTTAACAAAAGAACCAGAGATTCACCATTAAAAAATTACAAAGAGAAGGTATAGAGAAGGAGAAATTTCACAAAGAGATACATAAAACTGCATGTATCAACTGAATCACAAAAGTGGAAACAAACACCCATGTTATAATACCCTTTTAATGGCCCTCATCAACAGATCCTATCATTGGGGTGGACTTGATTAATGGGTTTCTTGAACTAGGCCATCATTATATGGTTCACAACTGTTAATACTAATAATCTCGTTTCCAACAAATTGATATGAGAGCCATCAGATTCATTGAAGGAGATGGAATATTGATCCCTTACCAAGTTTTATCACTCAATAAAAGCAACCACAATAATTTGAACTTCAACATGGAGGCAATGTTTATAGCACAAGACCTATGATAGATTGTATAGAAGGAGTACAAAGAGTCAAGAGAGAAGAGTAATCTATCTCAAGTACAAAATGGAAGCTTGAAGCCTGCAAAGAAAAGAAACAAGAAATCTATGTATCTCATCTATTAAGCAGTTGACTATGACGAATTTGAGAACATCAATTCAACCACCTCCAAATTTTGATGTAAAAAATGAAATTCACACATATGTGAGGGTGTATAGAGTGGTTTGAACACGTTGTAATCATTCAGATAGGTGGCTGTATATAAAACCTTCAAAAAACATAGAAACAATCTATTAGATAGCAACACATTATGAAAAGTATGGGAGTGTATGTGTCTACTTTGAAAAAGCAACGGAATCATAGTTTGTAAATGGAATTTCTTCCTCATTATTTTGAACTATCTCAAAGAGACTGTATGGTAACATTTGTCTCCGAAATAACTACACCATCCTTTCGAGAAAACTCTGCCATGTCCTAAACATCATCCACATTATAGTCTGTTTCATCAACTACTTCATGTTAATTCTTAGAAATATTCTTCCTCACAAGAGTACACAAAAGAGGAGAATGGTAATTTTGGTTGAGGTCAATTAGCCCTTCAATTTCATCTAGAAATAATCTTCGGCGGTGGAACTGAAAAAATGTGTATTGTTAGCTGAGTATGACTGCTAACTCAGACAATCGGTAACGTCTATTAAGAGCCAATATGTTAATCGACATTCCGTTAACAGTTGGTCAATTAATCTATCGCCTATTAGCAAGTGATATCGAACGCCACCTATTAAGTGTCGATCGATTAACTAATTGTTTGTTAACCGACGATCCTTAAATGACTAACTCTTAACATGCATTATCAATTGTCTATTAACACACTATTTGTTAATAGATGGATGGTTAATTGACCGTGCTGTCAGTTAACCAACTGCCTCTTAAGATGAGATTGGTTAACACGTCGTCTATTTCCTAACACAACATAGAATGCATATTTCTTTCCAATAAATTTGCACAAAACTCACATCTGTCCAATCATTTTTTCCCATTTATTTAAACATGTTAAAATGAGCAACATACCATTTAACAATTATAAATAAAATCCAAACTAATGAAGCACGTGAAAGTGAAATGTCAATGCAAAATGTTGAAATGTTGGCTCTTAATAATTGTTCGCCATATGCTTTGATTGAGTTTTGAGACAAATATGAACAAATAGAATAGCAATTAGTCAGGATTCAAGAGTTAAAGGAGGTGAAATATTGGTGGAATGAAAGAACCATTGCTTTGTTTAAATTTTGATTTGAAATTTGAATTGGGTTTACTGTCATATATTCTTTTAATTTTAACTTATTTTTAAATCCTGTTTGATAAAAATTAGAATCCAAATTTTTAACAAGTTAAAGTCAACAAGTAATTTGAAACACATATTTTATGAAATTCACAATTTTTATCACATATTTTATCATATTTTATCAAAATTTGTTAAAAATTTAATTTTAATATCCACCAAACACGAGGCTAATAATTCTTAAATCTTTCAGCTATTTACAACTTAAAAATTGTAAATTTGAGTGGACTCTTTACTCTGTTGTCGTTAAATGTCATTTAGATTACAACCAAATTAATCTCTCGTTTGGTTTTCATTATTTGAAGTTATAATTTTTGAAATAATTTTTTTTTTTTTGAGAATGATTGGTTGAATAATAAAGAAAAATCTTTTATTCAAGTATAATATTATTTTATTGGACAATGCTTAATTGAGATGAGGAGGCAAACTATATTATAATTTTTTAATGGGTGATATATAAGCCAATATCCTTGTGTAATCCAACCATTAGTAATTATTCATTAATGTATTTTCTTGTTAATAGATCAATAATCGATATAATTTTTTTTCCTTGATATTGCACTAAAATTGGGAACAATTATTGTGAAGGAGAGGAGAGAATAAAAACGTGTTCATCACCCTCTTTGCACTAATTTTATCTTGTATTGCAGAATTTGCAGTGATTTCTACGGGGAAAAGCCATCTTCTTTATCAACAACTTCGAAGGTAATATCAGATTTATTTGTGTAATGTTGATTTTGCGCTGGATTTGATTGTTGCGAATGATTTATCTTCGACACGGTCTCGATCTATAGCCCAGATGGATCCGCTCCTGGGAATCGGTGTTAAATTTTGCTGTAATTTTACTGATTTTTCCCCCCTTTTGGATAGTTTATACTGTTTCTTTATATGCTTTTTTTTTTTTTTTTTCCAGTGAATTTTGTGCTGCCATATAAATTCTCGTGAAAGGGAACAAAATAGCTAATATTTACCAGCTGTGCAGTGAATCAATTTTCATGGAAGGGAACTTGTCAATTTAATCTAATTTGTATCGATAATACCTTTGACCCAATTTTTAAGGTTTACGATTTCGAATTTTTTTTCCTAGACTGTTGCTTGTTCTAAGTTTTTCTGAACTCTGTTTTACACATTTATGTATAGTGTTTAGGGTTATAAATGTATTTTGATATTCATGGATTGGGATGGCCTTCAATATTTGGAATATTTCGATTATCACCGGTTGCATACGAACTAGTATCTTTATGTCCCATATGAGTCTTTTTTTTTTTTTTTTCCCATGTACCTGTTATTATAGTTCTTGAGCAAAAACGAGAGTGGCTTGGTTTTCTCTCATTGTATTTAATATTGTGGAAGAGCGTGATAAAACTGATAGTTCAAGAATGAAATAGTGTAATTTTGCTATGATGTGGAAGTGTACACTAAAATTTTAATTTATTATAGCCAGGGGCGGACCTAGAAATTTTTTTTCAGTGCGGGATCTAAAAATAACAACGATCTTTTCTTTACTGTGTGTTTGGTGCATATTAAAATGAAAGAAAGCATTTTTTTGAAGTGATGTGATGAGAAATATATGGTTGAAAAAGAATGAAAAGTTATTGATGTGATAGAAAATATTATTTTATTGAAGAACGTGTGGTTGAAAATGAGTAGAAGAATGAAAATGAAAAAAATAATGTAGGACAAACAGGGGCTAGCTTCTGTTT
>CAIGRO010225517.1:0-10309 GCA_903798355.1 Fraxinus baroniana | reverse complement strand
TCAATTAATCAATATTAACTCTTCAGTGATGATTTCTACTAACCTAGTTAGTTATGTTTGTAATACAAAAGTATAAAAACGCGATTAAATAAGATTATGCTTCATTTCACAAATTTATAAATACTTTATAAAAAAGAATAGAGAGACAAATAGTAGTGAGTCCTATATAATAATAATAATAATAATAATAATAATAATAATAACAATAATAATAAAACTGTGTGTATTCAATCAACTGATGAAAACAAGAAATATCAAATACTTAACACAACCACAAACATATTAGTCTAAAACCAAATTAAGACAAAATTGCAAGAGGAAAAACTAAGCAAGCAATTGCCAAATTTTAAGTTCTGGTGGTTCACATACCATAATTGTGTACAAGAACAAAATCATCTGATCAAATAAATCAATTTTAAGTGTCAAAATGAAATTCTAATGGTCAATCAAGCCTCCTAATCGATGTTTTCCATCACTAATTTTGAGCTTTGAGGGCGATGAAACTTAAGAGTTTAGCTGAGCATTCTCTGTTTTATATTTTTGGACCTCTTCTTGTGCACATATCAACCTACATCAAGAAAGAAAACACAAGAATCTTACAACTTATTCGATTAAATAAGGTATCTGTAGACAGTGGCACGCCATAAGAAAATATAATTGTAGATACCTCCACTGTAAATCAGTTACTTCACGAAGTAAATCCTTCTCCCTATCTTGAGCTGCCTCCAACTAGAGAAACAGTGAGAGAAAATGTAAATATTAACTTCACATATTTCAAATCAAGCACATAGTATAAAAATCCGACCAATAGTTTTATTTAAGAATGCTATGTAAAATCCAACAGGGATAGATTGCAGCTCAAGCAAACTATTACGTACCAAGGATTTTTCCATGCAAGATATGTTTGTCAAGGTGCATCCTACGTCTGCAGGGGTGGCTAGACACAATAAGTCAGAATAACAGATGAAAAAAATTATGAATTTAAGATGCATCATTTGCAGAAACCTGTAGAATCACCGACGGACACTTGCTTCATTAGACTAAGGATACAATCCTGCAGGGGAAAAAGTAGAGAAGAAAATAAATTTCAAAGAATAAAAGAAAGATAAAAAGATTTATACTCGAGTCTGAGACTAATACTTACCCTTTGAAGAATATTCGTTTGCAGAGCTGACTGCAGCGTAGGAAAAAAGGCATGGCCAACAGAACTTGATGGTCTAGAATCAGAAGGCAGTGGTGGGGAAATAGCAGGATGTTGAGAAATCACCTAAACAGCCCATAACATTCTTGTAAGATATTATAATAAAAAATGTAATGGGGCAAGAAAAAATCAACAGCCATAACAAATTTTGAAATGGTTTTACTTTCTTGAATATCATTAGCTCTGTTGGTAACCAATCTTGATATCGTCTGTGATATATTATGAACAAAACTAATAAAACCTAAAATCTAGGATTATTATTTTTGTTATGGACCAAAGCACATCGAAAGCTACATAGTAAATCTTTTGAGTTGGCTTTGTTCCGAAATAACAGCTTTAATGATTTATATAGTGTATATCAGATAAAATTTTGTTCTCTAACACCAACCTGCATGCTGTGGCTTTTCTGTAGCATTGGAGCTCCAACCGCCTGGAAGGACATAATTAATTAGTAAACGTAAAAATTTCTCACACTAGACAAAAACAGAAACCTTTTCTACCTCAACGTTCTCTGAGGTAACCTTGAAGCGGCCTTTTTGCTGAACAACTGGCTTCACCTTCTCTTCAAGTTCTTCACCATTTGCTGCACCAAAAATATACAATTAAACAAGAATAGATATGGCATTAAATGGATAACAAACCAAAAGCCTTGTTCTTTGTGAGTAAAAAAAAAAACTTGCCTGATATTCTTGAACCTTTGGAAATTAATTCCGGAAGGGCATCATCTACTGTTTGTGGAATGAAAGCCCCATTGCAGCTCGACAAATTCTGGGGCTGATTTTGCAGTTTATTGCTAAAGGATGCAAAGCATATAATACAAATTTGTCACAACGTAATTGAAAACATACCAATCCAAAAAGAACGTGAGAACCATTATGTACAAGAAAAAAAAATTATGACTGAGGACTCTAAAAATTGTGGTATATAGCAAATTTTCTTGCACAATACCAATTGAGAGGTTTCCGAAAGAAATTTCCAGTACTGCATTATCCCTGTAAACTTTGTATATTGAACTGGTTCATCATTTGAAACTTTTTTTCAACCAGATACCAAGAGTTTCAGCTTTGTAAGGCACAAAAAATAAAATAATAATAATAAAAAAAATGGACTGATGAAATATTTGAGATGCTTTATTCTCACATACAGAAAGAAAGAAGGGTAGGGGAAAAAACAAAACCTCTCAATATCTTACAAAGATTCATGAACTAGTGTTTAAAATGAGAAAGTACCAGACATATCCAGCTCAACGCTCAACTAATCAACTTGAGCTAAGATAACCAAAGATCAATACCAGGAAGGCTCGAAATAAAGTTATGAGACCGGAATGAAGGATAATTAGCAGCATAAAAATAAAACCACAACAGGAAATTCGCAGGTCTGTCAAAACCACGACGAATTGATTTGTCCATTTCTAAATCAAAATGGATCACTAAAACGATTTACAGACCAAAGGGGAGTAATTAGTAATTTTCTCAGGTTTGAACACTCCTTATTGTCATGCCTGACTTTTGGATGATGTACAGTCACATTTGACTGCTAAATTCGACAACAGCAAAGTAGAGTACACTTGTTGCATATTTGTGTTGGCAACATGTGGATTAATGAAATATCCAAGAAGGAATAACACAAGTATAAACAGCAATGCAGATAAGAAATCAAGAGAGCAAAGATCAGTCATTGCACCTCTGATGATAATGTATAGGGGCTCCATCCGATGATTTTCCAATAACCGCAGCCTCAGATTTTTCTGCCAAATTATTTTCCACGCGGTTCTCTTTTCCAGGAGAAATTATGTTAGATGTTTGCTGCTCACTTGTCGAACCAGAAATGCTTACATCCCCATCGGACTTTTCACATTTAGCTCTAGAATGTATAACAAATTCAATTAGAACCAACCGAACAAATTTATGATAAGGTCGCAAAAGGGCTGAGATACAGATTGACAATGTCCGTACTGTATAGATGCAAGTGTTGAGATTGCATACTTGTGACTCACTCAAAAGGGTAAATACAGTTATGCTTAAAAATGTGATGTCACAAGATGTATGCATGCATTATCGAAATATGATGATGTACATGTTAGCAGTGGAGTCGACTGATGGGAAAGAAGCAGATTGACCATTATCATCCTGCAAAGAATTATGTTGTAAGACACCAAAGAGAGTCTGAAAAATATCACACTTATATAGAGCCGCATAATGTTGTGTACATACCAAATCTGCAATATCTGAATATTGACTTGCAGACGACAGCTGATATTGAAGCTGTCGAAATTGTTTGGATGAAGATGATTGATGCTGAAGTTGTTTACCTTGCATATCTTCATCTTTTTCTGGTATATCATCATCCTGGATCTGACAGCCAGAGAAAATGTAGTATAATCCCTAGGAACCAAACTTTACAGCAATTGAACCAATTAGAAGAACAAAAGGCTGAACAGAATTACTACCAATGAAGCTTGAGCCTTCATATCGTCGAGGTTGAAGTTCCAACCACTAATCCCACGTTTATATTCATTCTGCGCAAGTTTCCGAATGCATTAAAAACTCAGAAATCAAATTCCAACATACAATTAACTCAATTCCTATCACCAATAAATACAGTTAACCAATTAGCATCCCACTAAATGAAAAGCCTTAACTACCCTTCAAGATCTCACTTTCAGACCAAAACCTTATTAGGATGCCTATCTAATGAGCTTTCACTCTAAGCCTAGAAAGATTAATTTAATTTATACCAGAGTTCTGCTTTACCTGCAACACCAATTTTTCTTCATGCCTATTGGAAAATCTTGTTAAAACCTGGTAGAGTTTGAAGTGGTCTAGACGGTTAACACTGGAAGATTGTGAGGTCATCCCACAGAAAACCCTCTCGAAGAGGGTGATCTCATGAAAATGGTTTAGAAAGGGCGTTTGTAAGTTCTTTGTTGTGTCTCAATCTTTTAAAATATCAAGTGGAAGATTGACTGTATGTATAAACACACGGATGGAGTTTGCAAGCATTAATTCCATTTAGACAGTCTGCTAACCTTTTTCTAATGGGGTTTCCTTACTCTACAATTGAAAGCTCTCATGCAAGCAAGATGGTCTAAATAAACCAGTGGTTTCCAGGAAAGGAGAAATTCATGCGTACGCCTCAAGGGGACAATCGTGCAGGCCATCAAAAGCTAGTTTTATGCACCTTATATTTTGAGGTTTCACAACCGGCATCCTGACCTTAAGTTGTCTTATCGAACAAAATTACGTGAAATGACATAAAAAATGAAAGTGACTAGCTTCAAATTAACTTGGCATACTTCGATAATAATATACCATTATTATAAGAACAAAATAAATTTGATTCCTTGTTTTTATTGTTGTTCATAGATATTCAATTATACTACTAATATCTGTTTTCTTTTCTATCAAAACTCGTTGGTGGATAAGATTTCAAGAAAAAAGGAGGACTTGTACACATACCCAAATAGCTTTAAGTGCCTTGTTTAGAGAACAACTACTATGAAATCAGAAAGTTGATAAATTGCTGATCCCTGACATATTAATATCCAAAAATCTGCGGTGAATATGGATCTGAAATTGAACCTGTGATATTTCCTCTTTCTGCCCATCTGGAATTTTCTTCTGTGCAAGCATATCTTCTTCCTTTCTCTAAAGTTCGTGTATACACTTCTATTAGAATAGAACACAATATAGAGAAATCATCGAAAGCTTGTAGTACTTTATAACATCTTCACAAGATCACATACCTTCAGTGCCAGGAGACGATCACCAAGAGCTGGCAACCCCTCTAGAAGAGTTCTGGCAATATAATCAGTTGATCTTGCTTGCTTGAAAAAGGAATGCCTTAACAACTTTTTTGCTGAAGGTCTTTTTGAAGGATCTTTCACCAAACAACTAGCAATCATCTGCTTAAAAGACTAGAGCCACAAATACAGATAAAATGCATGTCATCTAAATATATCAATTCACAATTAATAATCAGTATGCATTTTTCGCCAACATACCTTTGAAAACTTTTTATCTCTCTCATAATCAAGACCAGGAGGTGCATTTTGCAAGGTCATAAGCAATACCTAAAGGAGTAAATTTTATATCATGTATGGTAATCGTAAAAAGCTGAATGGGTTTCAGACAGAAAGAAAGCATGTCATTAAATGAAAAGGCACCTTCATTGGAGGATACTTTGAGAAAGGAGCATGGCCATGCGCAAGCTCCAATGCAGTTATACCAAAAGACCAAATATCGGCTCTGAAAAATTGCTGAATAATTAAGAAACATGTCCGAAATATGATGCAATGAGTAATAGATAACTGCAAACAACATATAGACAGACTTGAAATCATATCCGTGTAATTGCTCCATAACCTCAGGCGCCATCCTACAAAACCACAAACACACATGCATTAAACAGAATAAAAGTAGAACAAAAATTAAGTCAATACAATGGACCATACCTTGATCAGCATTACTAAATTTAAAAGTCAAGGTTCTCTTATAATATGGGCCATGCAAGTTATTATGCAAGATGCAGAAGATATTTCTTTTCACAACTGGCAACAAAAGGGGGAACTCCCAAGATACAGAGCTAAATAAAGGACAAGATATGAAAAATTAGTAAAATACACAGAAGTATTTTACGGATTTGACCATACCAGCAAGGAGTGCCTACAAATGTATTCCTCATGCGTTGCCTGTCACCTGAGTCGAACAAGCAAGCAGAAACACCAAAATCCCCCAGTTTGATTCCACCGCGTGAGTCAATTAGGATATTTCCAGCCTAAAAGAAGACCAGCGGTCCAGCGCAAGAAATTGATGTTAATAATTAAAGCCATGAAAGTTAAGATTACTGAGTGTATCAAACTGCATCAGAATGCAGAGGAGAAACTGCCTTGGTGGCGGCAGCAATCTAAATTTCCAATAGGAGACAAAAGATAACCAATTTTCAAATTTGAGTTATTAAAGTTTGAAAAGGATACCGTAGATGTGATGGAAATGATTATCAGAGAGATTCTCAATAGCTACATCATGTTTGTGTGAAACTTTTTAAAATGTCAAACTAACCAAAATATTGATATGAAGATTAAAGAGGAAAAGGACAAAAAGGGAAGAAAAGAGGTTGGGTGCTCAATAACATAATGACAAATATGGTTCAATATATTGTATATTATAATTGGCACAAAGAAAATGAGTAAGGAAGCTAATCAAAGATTGTCCACAGTGAATAAAATTTATCTACCCACTTTGACATCCCGGTGAATGTGGCCATGCTGATGAAGATAGTCCAAGCCTTTCAACACCTCACGCAAAATTGAAGCAATAACAACCTCCTCAAAACCATCTGGATGTACAGCCTTCAATATGTGTAGACAAGAACCTCCAGCCATGTAAGGCATTACGAACCACAAATTATGATCACTAACAAAGGAGCAGTGAGATTTAAGAACATTCGGATGGTCAACCAAGACCATTGTTTGTGCTTCCCGTGAAACATTATTCTGGTCGTAAAATGCAAGAACTGAATCAGAAAATCTAACTTAACATATTGTCCAGTATAAGACGAAAAATGGAAACAGTCAAAACACTCATACTAAGTAAGAAACCAAATTCAATAACCTGGACATTTCGTGCAAAACTATTAGCATGATATTCAACAAGAGTAGGAATAACTAGCAAACAGGATTTTGAGGTAATGATTTCCATGTCACGGCACTTAAGAAACAAATCCTTTCCCATGCATTCTTCCATGTTGTAAATGAAGAATGCGCTTTATATTGATCATAAGATATTACCAGACTTGCTTATTTTCTTGCCTTTTGTACTTTATAAGAAGTTGGTGCAAAAGTTCCATAATTTTAGCTCAGTGGTTTTAAGATACTAATTTTCATAAAGTGATAAATATATCAAAAGGATTCCTTTTTCAGTAAATTGGCTACTCTTTATGGCCAAGCACGCAATTGCCGATTGAATAATCGAATTTCTTAAATTTAACTTCAATACCTTCTCAATCTTCAAAATCGTGGATCCTTGAGCTAAAAAATTACAGATTTGACAGTAGGTTTTGACATCTTAAACACAAATAAAAATATAATAAAAATGAGAATTGGTACAAGATCAATTTGGATTTGAGTTTATATACAAACTCTTAAACCCTAATTCCGAGCAAGCAATATCTGTATGAAAGCACCTGATTTTGTATTTTAAACACGTTAATGACAAATTCAAAAAAATAAAAATTTTGCGGAGAAAAATATAAAAAAATATTTAAAATTCCCATTACTTGTTAAACATTCAGCCAATATTAAAAATGACACCAAAATACAAATTGCATGAACAATTGAATTTTTTTACGTATACATAAATCCAAAAACAGAGGAATTACCAGATCGCAATTATCGCGTTCGAAATCAAGAATTTTGATCGCCACAATCTCATCAAGCGGACAACAGAGCGCGCGATGAACAGAGGCGCTAACACCTGTCCCAACCTCTTCGTACAGAGTATAATGTTCTGCCCCAATCGGGTACTTCTTCTTTTCTTTCTCCATCTAATGAGACGTACCTATGAGTATATCTGTGCGCGAATTATAATGAAAAACACGCTAATGCAGCTCCCTGAAGAACTACAGATTCCAACAAGTAAAGTTCCCCTAAATTCACAAAACCAAACAATAAATTCAATTTTTGCGATGTTCCTTTTGTCCAGTTTATACAATATCAAAGATCAACAATGGTAGAGAAAATAAAAAAATAAAAAATAAAAATCAATAGGTTCATGAGGCCGCATCAAATAATGGAAGGAAACGTGAAGATTAATAATAGAAGGAATCAGAAACCTGAAATTAAGGTTGTTTAGCCTTATTCGTGTGTATGCATAAATACGTGTATTTTTTATGTAACGAAGGGTTGTTCAGAAAGAGGAGAGGGGTGGGGTTGCAATCCGATGGCCGCTAAAATGGGAGGAGGATCATCGGTTGTTTGTTTGTACGCACAAATCCCGCCATCTATTATGTGAATATTCAGTGTGGACTTGGTGCATGATATTGATTGGCTAAGTTTAAATAATTTATTTATAAAATAATGTTGCTAATACCAATTTGAGTCAGAAACGTCTTCAGTTCGACTCGTGCAAAATAAATTTACGTTGGGATTCAACATACAAATCAGCCCTTGTTTGCCCTCATATTAATGAGATTTTGGAAATAATAATTTTTGGGAAAATATATGATTAAAAAAGAAGAATTTTATTTAATTATACTTCTCATTTAATGGTATATTAGTGTCACATGAATGTGTGTTTTTAACATCAGTAGTTGTGATAAATAACATTACTCAAATTTTAATGGGGGAAAACAAGGGTTGGATGTACGTGAATAGCCCTTGAGCCAAACGAACGAAAAATAGCAAGATGGAGAAAGCTTAATATCGTTAATTGATACCAATATCAGGGTGTGTTTGAGCCACGTTATTTTGGAAGAATGTATTTTGAAATAGTAGATTGATGAAGGATGTGTAGTTGAAAAAAAATGAAAAATTATTAATGTGATGAAAAATATTATTTTATTGCAGAATGTATAGTAAAAAATGACTAGAAAAATAAGAATGATAATTTTAATATGCTCAAACGGGGACTCAATTTAAGTTAGACTTCTCTTAAAAGGGTGCTTGGATTGTGTAATGTCAACACATGAATAGCCTCAGAACCGCCAAAAGAATGGCAAGATGGATAAAGTAAGTTGTTATTAATTGATGCATATATTCTACTTTAGTTAAATTACTCTCAAAGGGAGGCATGGATGAGTAATGTCAACAAATGAATAGCCTAGGAATCGCCAAACCAATGAAAAAAAGGTAAGATAGAGAAAATCTATGATAGTCAATTGAATTACAGTCAAGGGTATTTATGATATTTTAATACATGTTGTGGTGTGGAAGCAGAACTAAAATTCCTTACAATATATAAAAGTGTTGATGAAGGATGTGTAGTTGAAAAAGAATGAAAAATTATTAATGTGATGAAAAATATTATTTTATTCCAGAATGTATAGTAAAAAATGACTAGAAAAATAAGAATGATAATTTTAATATGCTCAAACGGGACTCAATTTAAGTTAGACTTCTCTTAAAAGGGTGCTTGGATTGTGTAATGTCAACACATGAATAGCCTCAGAACCGCCAAAAGAATGGCAAGATGGATAAAGTAAGTTGTTGTTAATTGATGCATATATTCTACTTTAGTTAAATTACTCTCAAAGGGAGGCATGGATGAGTAATGTCAACAAATGAATAGCCTCGGAATCGCCAAACCAATGAAAAAAAAGGTAAGATAGAGAAAATATATGATAGTCAATTGAATTACAGTCAAGGGTATTTATGATATTTTAATACATGTGGTGGTGTGGAAGCAGAACTAAAATTCTTAAAAGAAGAAGAAAGTTGAAAAGCTTGACACTTCGTTTAGAATATTTTGACCGTAACAATTGATGATTGAAAAAGTGTACTAAACATTTCTTTATTAACAGGAACGGATTTAGGACCAAATTATTAGCAGGACTATTACGTCAAAAAAATAAAGTGATAATTACATAAAATCAGACATTAAATTTGACATTTTTAAAAATCAGATTTTGTTTTTATTTAATAAAAAATTACGTTTTAATTTCACAATTAATATTAATAATAATATTTTAAATTAGATTAATCTATATACCCACCATACCACATACCCCATCAAATTTAAATCTCATTTCCCAAACCCTAATCATTTCTCCTCCTTTCTTCCGTCTCTTCTCCTCTCCCTTCCCTTCCCTTCCCCCTCCAATTGGCAGCTCGACTCTGACAGCAGCTCGATGAAGTGAATCTGGAGCTGCGAAGCTGGCAATAGCGCGATGAAGCTGTGTAGGGGGCTGCTCTATGTTGGTGGGTGTGTGGATGTGGGGGGAGGGGGCGGATCTGTGTGTGTTGGTGCGTGGGGTGCGCAGATCTGTGGGTGTTAGGGGCGTATTTGTGTGTGTGGGTGCGCGATGGTGCTGTGGGTGTGCGGTGGTGCTGTATGTGCGTTGTGGCGTTGTGTGTTCGCGGTGGTCTTCGATTCGGTGATGTGGGGTGGAGGA
>CAIGRO010225508.1:0-16694 GCA_903798355.1 Fraxinus baroniana | reverse complement strand
AAAGTGTTATATCTTTACATATGGTCTAGAAAGCCTAGTTTTTTATATTACTTCGAAGTTTCTTTCATGTTTGGTTTTTAAACTCTTGATCTTGATTTTTCTTGACATCTGACTTTAATGCTTGACTTCAATCTTGATCTTCTTCATGAGCCCGATTTATAATGACAATGCTTGATTGATTTTAACATTGAACTATCATCACTCAAAATCAATTGTTAAAAACAATATAAATCTTATTTGTTATGATCAAAACATTAAGGATGAAATCAACCATATGTCAACAAATCTGGCGTTATACACATAGTTCACATAGCAAACATGGACCATGAGAAAGTTGGATGGACCTGATGATCGATTACCTTGTGGAAGATAAATTTCCAGAAGATGTACCAAAGGCTAGGAGACTAAAAATTCTACCAGCCTTGTTCAGAATTATCGATGGGCAACTCTACAAACTAGGATTCACCATGCGGAGATACATGCTAGAATTTGTGGCAATTATCAAGGGGTGACTACCCTTGCATTCAAAGCTCTGCGACAGGGATACTATTGGCCCACGATGAAGGACAATGCCAAAAAGTTGGTAAGAAATTGTGAATTTGATTCATATTCCAGCCGAGCTATAATCAGCTATTTTCGAGGTATGCCCTTTCTTTCAATGGAGATGTATATTCTGGAGCCCTTATCTATGGCCAAAGGACAAAGGACAGAGAAAGTTCTTATTAGTAGCCATTGATTATTTTACCAAATGGTCAAGGCAAATTCTTTGGCCACTATCATGACGGCTAAAGTACAAAGTTTCATTTGGAAGAATATGATATACATGTTTGGCATACCAAGAGTCCTAATCATCGAAAATGGCAGACAGTTCGACAACCACGGCTTCAAGGCCTTTATGCAAGTTATCACGTAGATCACAGACTTACTTCCATTGCTCCCTCCAATGTAATGGGCATGTGAAAGTAATGAACCGAGAGATATTATGAGATTTAAAGACAAGGTTGGAAAGGATAAAGGTCTTTGGGTAGACGAGTTGTTTAATGTATTGTAGGTGTATCACACGACCCCGCAATAACCAACATGAGAAACACCTTTTAAGTTATCTTTCGGAATGGAAACCATTGTCCCTATGGAAATCCTAAGTAAAACTGGCAGGATGAAGGTCAAGTAGCTTGACGTCGCAACTACTTGCGAAGAGCTCAACCTACTTGAGGGGGTGAGAGAAAAACAGCTATCAAGATGGCAGCTTACAAGTGAAAGGCCACCGAATACTTTAATCGAATAGTGAGACCAATATTTTTTCGACCGGGGGATCTCTATTAAGGAAGGTGTAGCGACGGAGTACCCTCCGACCATGCTCGGGCCAAATTGGGAAGGACTATTAGAGGTGATTCGCATCCTTGGAAAATGGGCTTATAGTCTAAAGGACAAAGGAAAATAGCTAGATAGGTCGTGCAACATCGACCATCTCAAGAAGTATTATCAATAGATCGACAGGCAGGGATTTCAAATCAAATGATGTCCTTTGTAAATATAGTCGTTAAGGTGTTTTATGAGTTTTCCTAATGTAACGTTTAATGTTTTTTTTTTTAATTATAGTCTCTAGGATGTTTTATTGGTTTCCTTACTGTAATGCCTGCTACGAGCACACTCTATTATAATCGTTTAAAGAAAGGCCTAAGTGGCAACGGATGATAAGGGTGCTAAGAAAGGGCCGGCCTAGCTGGGACGTACCGAAGCGCCTACTGAGTCTCCAAATTTAGGCAAGTTAAATGTCAGTAATAGAACTTGATTTGTTAACGATTGAAATGAGGACTACAAACTTCCTTCAATGCCTCGAGGTAGAACATGGGGATAGCAGTGAGCAACGAAGTCAAAAAATTGGTTAGTTCAAAATCACTCTACGGTCTAGTGGCAAGTTTTCAAAATCAAGAACTGGTTAAAGCTCAAAATCACTAGAAGGGAGGGATCGGTTGGCTCAAGATCGCTCTACGATCGAGTGAAGATCCTTCGAAACCAAAAGTTGGTTAAGGTGCCCTAGTTCACTATACCCCGTTATATACAATTTAATATAGCTCAAGGGACTCTACAGTTCAACGTATCTCAAGGGGCACCACAATTCGTTATATTCAGATTGTAGGGCGACGAGCAACGAAATCGAAAAACTGATTAAGGATGACAATTGAAATATGAGAATTGAAATTGCTACCCAGCCTGTGGTCAACGTGTGTGTATCGACCACCTAGCAATGGACCTACACCTGTTGGTCATATGATGATCGACAGCTGACGGTTGGTTATTATGTAGCTAGTGCACCCCCACTAGTTGTCGTACCCGCTAACCACTATTCGATAACTCTCGCACATTGGCAAGCAACGCATACACTATAAAAAAACTAAGCAACAGTAATGTTCCATAAGAATGCGTCCATAATCAAAATGAAGTGTGATTGTCTGTCCACATCCAAGAACAGGAGAAATCACTAGACAATCGAAAGACAAAAATAGAAAATGGTAGAAAGTGTTGAAAGATCTACAACAAAAGTCTATGTCAACTCAAATGCGAAGTCCCTTCGCTCCCACCTCATGATATACACCCGAATGTCTTGGATTGGCTTCATTCTCTCTTCTTTTGCGCTGCATCAAAAACTTATCGAAACTCGAAGGATCGATATAAGGGTACTCGGTAGATATCCATTCCTTGGTCAATTTAATGGACAGTGCCATCGCCTTTTCCCCGTATGAATGCAAGGCCTTAGTATAATAGAATGATGATTTGTACTACTCCATAGACACCTCTAGATGCTTAGCATACTCCCTGAAGCTTTATATCGCTCGACTTCCTCCTCGGGATCTCGAGCTAAAATGATCGCAGGTTATCCATTTTTGTCTCATGCTCGCGACCTCGGGCCTCTAAGCTTCAAGAGACTTCTTTAAAGAAGAAACTTTCTTTTTGTAGTGGTTAACTTCCTTCTTTTTTCCTCTGCGAGAGCTTTTAACTACGATGATAAAAGACGGCTTGACTCAACAAGTCTTGTTTGTAAGGCTACAACCTAACATGCAAAGAGGCAAAGTAATAAATGAAACCAACAAAGACGATTAAGTATAGTAGGAAGCATACCCTCTAAGTGTAGACCGCCAGAATCCTTTCTGCATCATTAGCACTTTGCTCGGCAATCGCTCTGACATAAGTAGGCTTAACAAAATACCTTATACTACTCGAGCTGTCCCTTTTAGTCTCGGGCGGTGGGATAGCTTCGACGGGCTCATTCAAAGTTTAGGATATCTCTTTGGTGGCACGACGCAATGCCCGTCTGTCAACAATTTTCTTTCTTTTCAATGGAATCAGAGTTAGGTCGACATCATTCTCATGCCCGTGCTCAGGCATGGAGTCCATGGTCTCCTCCAGGTTGAATTTCATACATGTATATACAAGGTAAAGCCCATCAAGCTCTGAGAATAAAACATGAAGGTACGCACAAATATAAAATAAAGAGCAAAATATATGAAAACGAACCGTCAACAGGGATAAATCCCTCGTCAATCCTCGGTGCGGGCAAAGATTTCAATACGTCATCCAAATCGAAGTCCATATATGTATGCACGCAATTGAGTTTATAAAAAGAAAACAAAGAGAGAGAGAGAGAGAGAGAGAGAGAGAATAAAAAGTAAAAATGTATACAAGTATAAAAGTACAAGCAGGAAACGAGAACTTACTTGTAGGTAGGCCGATCCCTACTATCAACATATTCCTCATAGTCAGAATTGACTTAGGTCGAGTGCAAGAGGTGGCGTATTAGTCACTTGCTGAATTTGCGCTCTTAGAAGATGAGTAAGCTCGACTTGAATATTGAAGATGCAAATGTGAGATGTCTCCAATTGGTATTAAAAGAGAATTGACCCTCAAAAATTCAAACAAAGAAAAATTGAGATTTTCACCCGATGTTGGAATTCCTAAATTTTGGGAAGCGCAAGGGGACTCTGGAGCTGAAAATCAAAGGCATTATACTGAGCTAGCTCATGCATCTCAAAGATGCACCTAAAGAGGTCAACTGAGAGTGGGATCTTCTTGTTGAGGAAAATGTACAAGACATATAATGCCTTACTCCACACGTTAGAGTTTATTTGACTAGGAGTGAGGTGAAGTTCATTAAAAATTGAGACGAAAAAGGGATGAATGAGGAATAAAAAATCGTCATCCGTAATGTCTTTGTACACAGCAATCTCGTAAGGGTCGGACCCTGGAAGCCTTCTTTGGACTTAGGGGCTCTATAAATATAATTGTCAACACGATCGAATTTTCTAACTGATTTTCCAATTTAAGTGGGGAATTATAAAGTTTATAGCATTTTGGAATCTTAAGAACCACTACCTCGCCCATCGAATCTTGTCCAATTTCCAAGTTTTGGTTCAAATACTTAGTTGAGAAAAATTGTTTCTTAGGAAAAGTTGGTTGAAAAACATGAGGTTCAGTTGAATGGGTCAGACTATCGAAATTAGGGGAGAATCAATCGACACCCCGGGAGAGGCCAACAGTCAACCAGCCAGGGGCCGGTCAACCAGCTTGGCTGGTCAACAGTCCAGCACTGATGCTGGCACTCAGACCGATCCATCCGACGATAGGTCGACCGATTTGCTCAACCCCTCACTATCACTTTCATCGGATGAAGAAGTTAATACAGTTTTATACATGATAGGAAGAAAGACAACCATAAAGACAAACAAAAACTAGGATGAAGGAAGAGAAGATGAAGTTGTTACCTTGAGAGTTTGGGGGAGAGAAGAGCATTTTACAAATGGATGAGTGGGGCAAAAGGGTGGTTTTCACCTTTTTATATAGAAGTAAATTTTGAATTTTTTTTGGGGGGAGGAACCAAGCCCACACATGGGGTGCCATTTGTACAGTATTTTATTGCACTATGCCATTTGGATTGCTTGACCCGCTTACATTGTACCAAATGTTGATATGTAAAAAAAAAAAATCAATCCCTTGACGTAGAGGAACGAAGATACTACCCTTTATCGATAACATCGACAAGAGGTTGATGGGCTAATGATATTAGTTAGAGGCAACAACAATTGTCTACTATGGTCAATAATGCGAAGTCTACGCTCTACATAGAGCACCCATACTAGGCCGCTTGCCGCTATGAGGCCCTCTACATTCATGCTAGGCCGTCTGCTGCTATGAGGCCCTCTACATTCATATTGGGTAGTCTACCTTTATGAGATCCTTTACATTCATACTGGGCCATCTACCACTATGAAATCAATGCAACACTTAACCATAAAAATATCATTGAGTTGGATGGGAACCGATAAACGGTTATAATTGACACACCCAACCGCTGGATAGGTAGAGATCCTCTATTAAGGACGTGGGGTAGTGGGAGGCTCTATGTGGGATACATGTCACGATAACCGTTCTGCACTGCTTCACACACCTATAAGTACTCCTGAGGTAAGACATGTATGGTTGGAGAGACTCTGGCCATCTGAGTACGCATTCGACCCTTTCTTCCTAATATTACATTCTTGAGACTCTCACTAATTCTCACGCCGGAGGTAAAACGGAGGAGAAAACCCCCAACTTCATTTCACAAGTAACATTTGCTCATCGGAGCACCAGAAGCACCTTGCATCTTGGAGGCTTGATTCTTAACCATTTCATACATTAAGAATAGAGAGCGAGTTAGCTATCTAAGTTCTCAAATAATCAAACTCACTCTCTATTTTAAAAGTTAAAATAAAAAGCCTCTTAGAGTTTATTTTTAATTATTAATTCTTTAAAATCAATAATATTTTTTTATTTAGAAAGCCTCTTGAAAGTTGCTCTTGACAACCATTACACTGGATTGCAGAAACTAAATGGCAAAAGGGTTAATTGAGAATGAATTGTCAGAAAATGATACATAGATCAGAGCTCTAACCATAAATATAAAATTCAAAACTCAAACTAAAATTTGGTAATCGAAATTAGAAACGACAAAAATCAATTCAATCCTATTAGTACATTATTCAATTGAAAAAACGTCAGCCCATGTACATATGAACCCCAAAGGCCAACAAGAAAACATAAATAAGAACAGAATAATAGAATGAACCAGTATGGATACCTCACTACTAGTCTTGAAGTTTCCAAACTCAACGAACCGGTTCCCACCAGGAATCTGAATCAGCAGACCAGGGGCAACAATAGAACGAAAATCGGACCCCAATCCGACATCTTCTATGTCTATGGAACCAAATTTCCTCAATACGGTACAATAATATACTATACAATGGGTTAGAATTAGAAATGTGGTTATAAAGGTTTAGGGATTAGAAAAGGTGAAGCAGGTTACATGATAAAGTTAATGTGGATTCGCGCTTACATAGATTTTGTGGATTTTTAGAGGAAAACAAGTCAGGATTTGGTTGCTTGGAGATTGAAATTCTGGTGCTCATTTCCTCCATTATCACGCCAATTGATTATTAGATTAATGAAAGATTTCATCGCTAAGGATTCCACGTGCTAACTCCATATTTGAGTTTCCACTTTTAAATTGAATCAACCAGTCCGGCTATATATCTGCTTTACGAATACGATAATTTTCACCATTTTTCATTTCCAGGACTTAACCCAAATTAGGAAGTGCCGGAAAAGACATTAGATCCCGCCTAATAAATTTAAATTCCATATAATTCTTTAATTGGAAATAGAAAGGCTGCCATTGTAAAATAATTAGGGATAATTAGGTCCTCTACCCTCCAAAAATAACAAATTAGAATACTAACCCCTAAAACTAATTAAAATTCTTTCTTGATTTTAGGCTAATTTGTGATGACAATGAGAATTAGAGATCAGTTGTCTTGTGCTTCTTGATTTCATGTGGTTTTATGCTGAGGAATCGATTATAGATTTTTGTGTTATCTATTTTTTTTTTAGAGGGTCTGATATTACTGAATTTTTGTAGTGTTAGAAAAAGGGAATGATGATTTTGGTGTTTCCTGATGATGGGGAGAAAAAATTGTGTACTGACATAATGAGTTTAGATTATACCCATGTTTAATCTCATTTGTTTCGTTTGATTTCTGTGCTTATGTTGAATAATCTTGTTTAATTCATATGATCTGTACAGATTAACATCTGATTTGTGACTTTAGAAGATTGATGGATGAATTGTGAAATCTTTTGAAAAGATATGTTGGTGTTTTGGATTATTGAATTGCTAGAGTTTCATTGAATGATCTTGACGAGTTGGCATTTAGCAACTCTAGAGTGAAAATTGTGAAATCCAATTATGCATCGGAATTGAAGAAATTGGTATTTCGTCCATTGCAGTATGCTAAGATGAGGTGAGAATTAAACGATTCGATATGAACTTTAGGCACCGAGTAAGAACTTGTGTTCTAAACCAAAAACTTGAGATGAGATCACATCCTCGGGATAAATTTTTTTATTATTTTTTTCTTGGTTGGTAAATTTGGAAACATGGGAAGATATATTGTCATGCATGTGTCTTGTAGTAATAGTAGATGATAACCCAAGAATAACTAATCAAAAGGGAGGCGAATTGATTTTAAAATTTTCGTCACTTTTTTTTTATTGTATGTCACTTTTTTAATCTGTATAACTTCTTTTAATTTGTGTCACTCTTTTAAATTCGTCAGTTTTTTAAAATTTATCAATTTTTTGAATTTTGTTACTTTTTTTAGTGTTTTACTTTTTTCAGTCACCTATTTTATTTCTATCCATTTTTTTTAGTGACAAACGTCAAATTTTAATAAAAACATTGTATGTCATTTTTTAACAAAAAAGTGACACTTAACTTTAAAAAGTGATAGTGGGTCACTTTTTCAGTGTCACTTTTTTTTTTTTTTTTTTTACCGTGTCACTTTTTCTCTTAAAAAAAAGTGACAATTGATTTTACACAATATTATTTACTTTCAAAATATGTTTCAGATGATTTTTCTAAAAACCCTTAATTTTAAAGGTATTTTTGTAAGTTGCCCAAATAATTACATTCTTTACTTTACCCATCACGCTCTTTGTTATGGATTTAAATGGGGGCGATGGGTTCGGCTCGACCTACCACGCAAACTCGCTGGTACTCTTTTGTGGGGTAAGCTGAGCGAGAGCTTGTTTGTTTCATCAAATGTGGGCTCGACTTGGCTCATCCCACTAGTGGCTCACCAGTATTTTTAGTAAAAATTGTAACTCACCCTCATTTATGAGTCAATAGCGCTTGTTTGAGCTAGCTCGTTTAGCTCGTGAACCACCTCATCCGAATAGATTATTCAACTCATGTCTGCGAATCACCTTGAGCACAATCGAGCCAACTCGATTCATTTGTAAAACAAGTCGAGTTGACTAGGAGTTCAACTCTTTCAACATCCCTCCCCCCTCCCTTTATCCCCAGTAACCGACGCTTGCACAAAACAATGAAAAGATGACTTAGGAGGATGATAATTTGTTTTTTAGTTTTTTTCCAGAACATTTATTTTTATTGAAAATAAAGTAATTATTTTTTTTTTTCAACGAAATTTATTATCATGTATTGGATAATTCATAACTCAAAGATGCCATCGGGAACACGGACACATTGGTTTTTGGATGTCATGAGCTCGTGCAGTGTTGATTATGTCCTGGAACAAACGAAACTTTCATGATTAATTGCAACGATATAAATTACATAACTAACGACCCATGTATTGTAATAATGAAATACTAGTTATTTAACAGATAATAAAAACAGATACATGAATTGTCATGATGTGAGGATGTCTGTAGATAGAGGACACGAGCTTTAAATAAAAAACTTCAAATAAAATATTCAACCACAATGTAACATAAAATCCAGCCAACTCTATTCACTTTCAAGGCTGAAGTATCAACAAATTGGAAAGGGGTATGTCCCGACTCATCCCACAGTTTCTAGACTGGGCATCAAGGAGTCGATGTAAAGAACTCATTCAATTTGGTATTGAATTGAAGAAGAGAGAAATGGCGGGAAAATGAATTCATTCAATCTCATTTCTCACTAGGCGTTTACAAATGTGTAGCATATAAATAAACAAAGTTAACAGAATGCTTAGCTGGCAACAAAATGGAATTAACAGAATAAACTAGTTGGTAATGAGTTAAAGGAACTAAAATATCTAATACTCCCCCTCACGATGGCTTATGGATGTCCATAACTTCCATCATGGAAAGTATATGGAATAGAGAAGAAGATGAAGGAAGTGGTTTTGTGAACACATCAGCCAATTGATGCTAAGTCCGAATCGGAAGAAGGTTGAGAAAGCCATCTGTAACTTTATTCCTAACAAAATGGCAATCGATCTCAATGTGTTTTGTCCGTTCATGGAATGTAGGATTAGTAGCAATATGAATTGCAACCTGGTTATCACAAAAGAGAGTCACTAGAGCAGAGGTGTAGGATATGAAAATCAGTCAGCAATTGATGGAGCCAAATAAGTTCACTAGATGTTGATACAATAGCCTATATTCATCTTCTGCAGAAGAACGTGACATAGTTGTTTGTTTCTTTGCTTTCCAAGAGATCAAAGATTCACCAAGGAAAATACAGAAACCAGTAACAAATTTTCTAGAGTCCAAACAAGAGCCCCAATCAGCATCCGCAAAAGCTTGAAGTTGGAGATCAGATGAAGAAGAGAAGAATAATCCTTGTCCAAGAGAGGCTTTCAAGTATTTCAGATGATGTACTACATCCATGTGAGGCTGCCTAGGGGAAGTTATAAATTGGCTTAATTTATGAACTGCAAAAGTGATATCTGGTCAGGAGATAGTGAGATATAGGAGACGACCAACCAGTCGCCTGTAGGAAGAAGATCACCATCTAAGGAACTAAGTTTAGCTTAAGGATCCATAGGCAAGGAAGTTGGCTTGCAAGCAAGAAAACCAGAATCCTCAAGTAACTGCAAAGTGTATGTCGCTGGGAAAGAAATAATCTAGTAGTGGACTAGACAATCTCCAAGCCAAGAAAATACTTTAAACAACCAAGATCTTTGAGTTTGAATTAAGTATGGAGAAACTTCTTTAACCCCTTAATAATGACCAAATTAGGACTTGTAATAATGATGTCATCGACATACACCAATAGGGCCACAAATGAAGAACCAGCTCATTTAGTGGAAAATAGAATAGTCTGACTTAGATTATGTAAATCCATGTAGAACAAGAACCTGTGAAAACTTCGAGAACCATTGCCGCGAGGCTTGTTTCAAACCATATATTAACTTATGCAAACGACAAACCAATTTCTCCCCCTTGCTATGAAACTTCTTGTGTGTAGTATAACCCAAAGGAAGATCCATGTAGACAAGCATTATTGACATCAAGTTGAAATAGATGCCATCCTTTGATGGAAACAATGGTAAGTAGCACTTTAACAATAACAAGTTTTGCAACTAGCGAAAATGTTTCAATAAAACCTAAGCTTTCTTGTTGTGTGTAGCCCTTTGCCACGAACCGGGCTTTGTAACGTTCAATGCTACCATCAAATTGGCGTTTAATTTTATAAATCAATTTACATCCAATGGAATGTTTGCCTTAAGGGAGAGTTTGAACAGACCAGGTGTTGTTAGCCTCCATAGTTTCTAATTTATTAGCCACAACCTCTCTCCAATGTAGATAATGGACATCTTGATGATAGAATTGGGGTTCATAGGTAGAAGATATATGCAAAAGATAAATACAATGAAAGGAAGAAAGGGGTGTATAAGAGATGCAATTATGTAAAGGATAAGGAATATTTGAAGCTGGCATGGATTTGTGCTCAAGCAAATTGTAATGATAGTCCTGCAAATAAGGAGGATTGATGATTTTGGTAGTCCTTCGAGCAACAGAATCATGTAGGGGTGGAATATTATCATGATTCTGTGCAGTCAAATTAGATGTAGGCACAGGGGTGATAGGCAGATCAGAAGCTAGTATAGGTAAATCTAAGTCAAGAAAAGGGTCAATGACTTTAGTAGGACTAGATATAGATTGAAAAGGAAATAATGTTTCATGAAATATCACATCACGGGATACAAAGAAATTTTTGGATTCTATATTGTAAAGTTTGTATCCTTTGATGTCTGACAAATATCCAACAAATATACAAGGCACAACATGAGGGTGAAATTTGCGTTGAGTGGAAGAAAGAGTTGATGCATAACATAGGCAACCAAAAACCTTGAGGAGATTGTAAAAAATTGGTTTATTGTAAAGGAGTTGGAAAGGAGATTCACCACGCAATAAGGGCAATGGAGTTCAATTGATTAAGTATGTAGCAATGATGACACATTCCCCTAAAAATTGTATAGGAACACGAGTTTGGAATAAAAGAGCTCTAGCTACATTAAGTACATGAGTTTGGAATAAAAAAGCTCTATGAATTTTAGCTCAGAAGCATTGTCATATCTAAACTTCTTGATGACTTGCCAAATTATGTTTCAATAAGAGAGAAAAATTTGGGAATTATAAACTTAGCATTAGACTTTTGTTTCATAAGGAACAACCATGTAAATCTAGTAGAATCATCTACCAAGGTAAGGAAATATCGATACCCAGTGTGTGTTGGAGTATGATATAGACCCCATGTGTCACAATGAATCAAATCGAATGGATTTGCAGACAAATTATTGTTAGAAACAAATGAGAGTCGCCTTTGTTCTGCTAATGGACAAATGGAATTCTTTATGAACATTACAATTGAATGACAACTTGTCTTTCAACATTTCTAAGCATTTAAATGACAAATGTTCAAGTCTATTGTGCCAAAACTGTGATGACGTGTTATTAACTTTTGAAATGGAAGAATTACAAATAGTATCAGCGTGAACACAATTACAAGAATTGGAAAAAGTGATAGTGTCAATGATATAAAGATTGGCTACTTTATTACCCCTGTTAATAATCTTCAAAGTTTGTATTTCCTGAATGATACAAGAATCCATAAGAAAACTGACATGAAATGAAGAATTTCTCATTAAAGAGCTAACAAACTGTAAGTTAAATTGGAATTGGGGAACATAAAGAACATCATGAATTGTCAATGATGGACTGAGTTCATTTGAGCTAGAGAATTTAACCTGTATACGAGTGTTGTTTGGAAGAGTGACAAATGAATTTGGAACGGGAAACATGGTGTGAAATAGGGACTGATCAAAACAAACATGGTTTGTAGCTCCAGAATCAACTATCCAATATCTTGGAAAGTGAAGGCCAGGATGATTATAAACAGAGAGGCAGGTACTCGATGTGTTTTCTGTGTTAATACCAACTCCTGCGTTGGATTTAGCTGATATGAGATGGGAGCTCAACGTGGTTGATAAGTGCTGGTAGTGGTTTGGATTCAAGGTTTGAACAAATCCATCAATGTTCCCTTGATGGGTAGAAGATTCTAAGACCTGATTCGTTGTTGCAGTAACAACTTGATTAGAAGGAGCAATATTCTTGTGTCTCCTTTTATAGCCACGAGGATAACCATGAAGTTTGTAACATTTGTCAATAGAGTGACCAGTAAATCCACAATATGTGCAAATCGGTCGATCCTTCTTCTGAGTTTTTCCAAACTGTTGGCTATTATGGGATCGACTACCTTTTTTATGGCAAATACAATTAGATTATTTCCAGCAGATGGTCATGGCACATTGCTCAAATTCCTTTGATGTTCTTCTTGGGATACAAGCAAAAACTTTATTGATGGGTGGTATTGTGTCCAAAAGCAATATTTGACTCCTAGTTTGGGCAAACGAGTCATGAAGCCCCATAAAAATGACATCACATATTCAGTTTGATAGTGATCTACCAAGGCCTTATGTTCCCTACAAGTGCACTTTCCACATGAACAAGTCGGTCTGTAATTACTCAACTCCTCCAAAATAGTCTTTAGTTTGGTGACGTAAGCTACTACAATTAATTGAGCTTGAGTGTGATTCATCAATTCACGTCTTAACTGGAAAATGTGTGGTCCATTCTTCTGTTGAAATCTCTCCTTGAGATCCTTCCAAATCTCATAAGCGGACATCTAATATATAATACTAGCCGATATATCCTTAGACACGGAATAAAGGATCCAAGATATGACTATATTAGTGTTGCGAATCCAAGAATTAATAAGATCGTCATTACCTTCTAGTTTCGGAATAGAACCATCAATAAATCCGAGTTTATTCTTTTCAGACAAAGCGATCATCATGCTTCTGCTCCAAGAGGTGTAATTTTCACCAGTATGTGGTTGAGAAACCAAAATAAGTCCTGGACTATCCGAATGATGAAGATAATAAGGGTTCAACCCATCACGATGAAAGGATTTCTTCCTGCTGTGGAGCATCAGTTGCCATGGAGATGCTGGATCAATGAACGAAGTAACTGTAATTATCAAGTTCTGATTCAATTTCTGAAGGGAGGAAGGAAGGAAATGAATTAGAAATTAAACAAACGCTCTAATACCATATTGAAATGAAGAAGAGAGAAATGGCGGGAAAATGAATTCATTCAATCTCATTTCTCACCAGGCATTTACAAATGTGCGGCATATAAATAAATAAAGTTAACAGAATGCTTAGCTGGTAACAAAATAGAAAGAACAGAATAAACTAGCTGGTAATGAGTTAAAGGAACTAAAATATCTAATACTTGGCAAAATTAGAATGAAAACAAGATGTCGACTGAGAAAAGAAAAATAAGAAATAGCCAAGTAGATGAATTTGAATTAATACCTCGATCCCTGTTATGCATATTAATATTTGTTGGAGAATTTGAAAACGAATATTATCTTTGACATTTGGGATGAGTTGAAGGAGGATGTGTTGGAATATTGTCCAATAAATGATGGTCAACATTTCCATTTGCAACTTTCTAAATTGATCAATAGCAATATTGCACATTGAGTGCACCTTCCACATTGATCAAAGTTACCCAATTTCATAAATGGCAATTACCCAATTTTGTTTGAGGTTTGATGGCTAACCTCAACAATATATACATCCTCTATGGTCCCAAACTCTACACTCTAAAAACACAAAGGTTACCATCACTAGAGAGTGAAAAGAGTGAGGAAACTATAGAGAAAAACCTAGAGAGTTTTTCCTTCTAACACCATGGCCGGAGGTAAGATTTCTTGGGTTTATGATTCATTATTCCGTATTAGAATCATAATATGACTTTTACATTTGGTATCAGAGCGGATTACCTCTGCATGTTGATGAGAAAAAAAATTTCCTCCATAGCCATTTTTTGCAAAACTTGGCATTTTTAGTTTTTGTGTTTCTCCTTGCCTTTTATGATCAAAAATGATTTCTATATAATGTTTATAAACTTTTAGTGCATTAAAATCGTTCAAAACTTCATCACAGCAGTTTTGAAAATTTTCATGAATTTTGGCCGATTATGAAATTTTTTCAATACTCCATAGTTTGTTGTTGTTTAATGTGTGTAAGTCCTTAGAACTCCATTTTATTGAGTTTTTAATCGTCCTAGGCATACAACCTGATTTTCGCACGTAAAAATGTTTCAGTCGGGGTAACAACCAGGTACAACCCTGAAACGGGTCAGATTCTGCATAAAATCGGGTCGAAATTGACCCAATTGGAGGTAGGACTTCATAAAATGTATAAAACTGCCCAATTTATTTTTCATGCATATTTTCTTCATCTAAATTTAATTTATGCATTATATATATGGAATTAGTTTTAATTATGCAAATTTAATTTGGTAAATTGCATGATTTTTTTTTATTCATTTATTGTGCATGCAATTAAAATAATTGTGCTAATTTTTAGTCTGTAATTAGTTTTACTGTTTTACAATTAAGTCTCTTAGTACAATTATTCCTTTATATACCAAATTATAAATTGAATAATTTATTACCTAAATTAGCATGTAATTTCAATTAATTTTGTTTAAATTAATTAATAGCCTTTATGCATGCTGGATTCCGTTTTGAGAAATTTTATTTATTGTATGCCTAAATTAGTTAAGTTATACATGCAAATAAAGTTTAAATATGCTCAGTTTGTATGGATTTAATTTTTTTTTATTAATTTTCATGCAATTAAGGAAATTTAGTATATTTGTTTTAATTATTGTATGAATGATTTTGACTCCCTTTATATGCATACAATTAAATGCCATGTTGAATTTGTATCAATATTCATAATATGTTCTTATTATTTAATAAAGTCTTAGTATGAACAATTAAGGAAAATTATGATTCTTTAGAAATTCAACATTAGGAGCATAAAATATTCACAATTTCATAAAAACTTGTGTGAATTATTCATAAAATTATGAATAGAGAAAATTACCTCAAACCATGTATTTAAGTTTCCAAATTCAAAAATAAGGTGGGAAGTTTAATTTTTCAAAAATCAAATATTTTAATTAATATATTATTATTAAACTCAATTAATTTAGAAATAAACCCTACCTTCCTCCACCCACGCATTTCCCCCAAATTCGTTCTCTCTCTACTTCTCCTCTCTCTCTCGCTGCTCTCCTATCTCTGTCGCCGTCACGACGATTGAAGCGGCGGTCGTAAATCGCTGCTCTCCTCGCCGTCACGAAGATTGAAGCGGCAACCGTAAACCGTGCGGCGATGATGGACCGATGGTGGCTGAAAAAGGTAGCGGCGGTGAAGGTGGCGGATCTGATAATGGTGGATGTTGTGTGGGAATTAAAGAGGAAGTTAAGGGCTTTTCAATGGTACCTATATCCCGCGATTTAGGTGGCCGGAGTTCGTCGGAATTTAAAATCCGTTGTCCACTGTTGTGCTATGCCTTATTTTTTGTTGATTTAGTGAGGTACCTGTTGAGGTTTATCCAGAATGTTGTGCATATTTTCACTTAATTTACTTCTAAGGCAGTTTGTTATATTGCTTGTTTTTTCCTGTAATTATTTTTGTGAAGTTGAGTTATGTCGGCAACAATGTAATTCATAGCCTTTATACTTTGTTCTCAGGAAGTTGTTGCTGTTGGTGGGAAGAGTTCTAATGTCAGAATGATATCTGAGTAACTCAGCATAAGCTTCTGGCCAGCATTTATATTGAATAGAAGGCATGGGCTTCAATTGTAGAACCCTCTTTTAAGGTGCCTCTTTGGTGATTATTTGTCTAGCTTCACTTCACAGTTTGAAACTCTTCTCGTTTGCAGAATATTTCCATTAATAGCACTTGATGAACTAGTTTGAAACTCCTATTTGGTGATCTAAGAACAGATCTGATTTTTTACACCTGTGATGGGTACATCCATAAAAGAAAGAAACCTGGTCGATGAAGAAGAAAAATGGGAAGGAGAGTGTATCCTACAAGCTGTCTGGAAGTTGGACAGAAATCCAGGAGAGGAATAAGTTCGAAATTGGGAACGTTGTGCAACTGTGGTCGGTCTGAATCGAAGAGGAATTATTGTTGTCTAGTGAGGTTACCTGGAAATTAGAAGCAGCTTACTTTACAATCTTGTACTACAATTCTGGTTTTGTTCTGTGTTATCTATTAAAATTTTTTTTTTGATTTCTACTGTTTATCTGCATTATGAATTTCGTGGTGTTACTTTCTACTAATGATATTGCATCAAAACTAGAAATCTGTCAAAATAAATATTAACTAAGGGGGAACTTGAACTTGTGAATTATAATTCTTTGTTACTGCTCAATTATAGAAAACGTCTGAAGCTAGAAGATTTAGCAATTAATGCTTCAAGTTGTAG
>CAIGRO010225501.1:0-13644 GCA_903798355.1 Fraxinus baroniana | reverse complement strand
AGTCTCTGACATTCTTTGGCCATCAACAATTAGTAATAAAGAAGAAATAATAATGACAAATCCTTTAACACTTAATTTTTGAAACGACTAGTACAAGTTTTGGGAACGATCGATACAAAAATGATAAATGAATTTTATGTTTACGATCTACATGTTATCAACGTGACAAGATATGCAAAATTAAAGTTCGATCCATGGTACAAATGCACAATTGGATCATGGGAAGTTAATTTTATAAAAGCAAAATGCAGACAATCCACATGGGAAAGGTGTCAAATAATGTGTGAAAACCTAATAAAAAGATCGTGTTTTTTTCCAACAGTCTCTTTTTGTCTTCTTAAGCTATCTAAGTTGACCAATGCTTAATGTCCAACTAAACATGTGATATATAACACAACTTTAAGATATCACTAGAAAACGAAGTGCAAAAACTTAAAGATCTACATGCAAATTTTCCTAGATATAAAGTACGGGGATGAACGTGCTTATAGGTATACCACATGTTGTATTTGCATATAGAATTGATTCGCACGCCACATGTTCTACTTGCATGTGGAACTGATTCGAAAGCCATAGACATAGTATTAGTCAAAGAGGTTTAAACATAGCCTACTCCCTTTTCAAATTATCTCAAAAATTGGGTATTGAGCACGTAGCTCAATGAGCTGATTTCCTCTAAATACCCAACAGGATTGGGCTACCTCATTTGTGGTGTGGATTTTAATAATATTCTTCAATCCAGTGCTTATAACCTATGAAGATAAACGAGCCACGATTTTTCATCATTGCCTAGGGGTTATTTAGGTATCACTAAAATACCCAACACTCTTGTGTCATTGGAGTTGTCCAGGATCATAAGTTGTTCTCCATTAGAGTGGGATATTGCATGAAGTGATGATTTGGTAAAAACCTATGATCTTTATTCGATTTTGATATGTTGTTTGTCACCCTTCCACGTGGGGCGTTTCCTGCCCGTGGATTGTGTGCACTTGCTTTTTATAAAATTAACTTCTCATTTTTAATGTGCATTATACTATTGATCGAACTTTAATTCTGCATATCCTATCATATTGACAATAGGTAATCATTCATTATTTTTGTATCATACTTCAAACATTTACCATTGTTGTTGTTATAAAACTTGTGCTCGTCGTTTCCAAATTAAGTAGTAAATGATTTATCTTTGATATTTCCTTCTTATTATTAATTATTTATGCCTATGGTCAAAGAATGTCATAGACAATGTTTGACCCTCTTTGACTATTGCAGTGTCCATGACGTGCGAATCAATTATAAATTCAAGTAGACACATGCAATGTGTGAATCAATTCTACATGCAAGTATACATGTTGTATAAACATAGGAAAAGCCTGCTTGTCCAAGCTTTTTAGCCAGAGGGAAAAACAGGGGGCGTATTTGGCGCCCCCCTATTGGAGGGTCGGCTGTGGGATCGGAGTTCGGAGGGCCCCACAACCGACCGTCCAATAGGAGGGCTCCAAATACCCCCCTGTTTTTCCCTCTGGCTAAAAAGCCTGGACGTGAAGCAGGCCTCATAAACATATGCATCCCCATTTAAGTTCTTGCACTTTATTTTCTAATGAATCTCTATTAATATTCGTGTTGTTTATCATATGCCTAGTTAGATATTAAATATCGGTCACTTAGACAACTTAAGAAGACAAAAAGTGATGGTTGGTAAAAACCTATGATCTTTTATTCGATGTTGACACGTTGTTTGACACCCTTCCACACGGTGCGCTTTATGTCCACGTGAATTGTGTGCATTTTGCTTTTATAAAATTAATGTTTCTTGTTCCAATGTGTATTTGTACCATGGATCATACTTTAATTATGTACATCTTGTCACATAGAATCTTGTCNATGGTTGGTAAAAACCTATGATCTTTTATTCGATGTTGACACGTTGTTTGACACCCTTCCACACGGTGCGCTTTATGTCCACGTGAATTGTGTGCATTTTGCTTTTATAAAATTAATGTTTCTTGTTCCAATGTGTATTTGTACCATGGATCATACTTTAATTATGTACATCTTGTCACATAGAATCTTGTCATCCCACATCATCTCAATCCACCAGCTTACCCCTTCTATCTTGCAAAACTCTAGATTTGTAGTTGCCATACGACCTATAGCCGACTCCGTCAACTCAATCCACCATTGCTATCTTTGTCTTGTCCTGAATCGCCGCATTGTCTTCGTCCATCACCTGCTACTCTCATTTAGATCATTAACATAACGGTCATTTGTTATTTTGTATTGCACTTCAAACATTTACCATTTTGTCGTTTTCAAAATTTATACTAGTCGTCTCCAAATTAAGTACTAAAGGATTTATCTTTGTTATTTCTTTTTTTTTTTTAATTACTAATCGTTGATGGCTAAAAAATGTCATAGACTATGTTTAAACCTCTTTGGCTATTACTTTGTCGCGGTGTGCGAATCAATCCTAAATTCAATTAGAACATGCGGCGTGCGAATCAATTCTACGTGCAAGTACAACATGTGGCATAAACATATAAATCCCTTTAATTATATCGAGTAGAATTTGCATGCAGATCTTTAAGGGTCCGTTTGATTGCAAATGTGAAAAATGGGTGGAAAGAAAATGAATTTCAGAGAATTGAATTGCCTGTAAATTATTTTACTGAAAATTGTAAATAATTGTGTTTGATTGGTATAATTTTTTACCTGAAAAATGTTGAAAGTTTGGTGTTCGTTTGGCTTCATTTTTCATGAAAATTGTCCATTAAAGTGATATTTTTTTTACCATTGGGTTTAGAATGTGTTTCACTTGCCAAAAAAATTTTAAAACTTTTTTAAAAAAAATTACAATACCGAGTACCATTCGTTTGATTTTGTTTTGTATGAAAATTGTAAACAAAAGTGATAAAATTTTTTACCATTGTATCTAGAATTTATTTCTATTGCAAAAAAAAAAAAGGGGGACATAGCATGATCCATAGAGGTTGACATAACGGTCACGTGACCGTTATGTCAAAGTTTATGGATAATGCTATGTAAAAAAAAAAAGAGAGAGAACCTGAAAAGTCATTTTCTACAAAAACAAAAGGAAAACATTTTTCAACATTTCCAGGAAATTAGGCGCGTGGGTGGAGGAAAGAGGAAAAAATCTTACATGGAAAATTTTGCTATCAAACAATGCATTTTGTGGAAAATGAAAAAAACTTTTCAACTTCCTTTGAAAATATGTGCTATCAAACATAGCCTAAGTTCTTGCACTTAGTTTTCTAACGAATCTATCTTAGAAGCTGTTTTGTATCACATGCCAAGTTGGACGTTAAGCACTTGTCACTTAGACAACTTAAGAAAACAAAAAGTGACAGTTGGTAAAACTATAATATTTTATTTGGTTTTGATACGTTGTTTGACACGCTTCCACGTAGAACGCTATCTACTCACGTGAATTGTGTGCATTTTGCTTTTATGAAATTAACTTGTCATGTTCCAATTTTGCATTTGTACCATGTAACGGACTTTAATTCTGCACATCTTGTAATGTTGACAACATACAGATAGTTAACATGACAACTATTTATTATTTTTGTATCATAGTTCAAACATATACCATTGTTGTCATTTTCAAAATTTGTACTAATCATTTCCAAATTAAGTACTAAAGAGTTTGTCTTTATTATTTCTACTTTATTACTAGTTGTTGATGGCCAAAGAAAGTCATAGGCTATGTTTTAACCTCTTGAGTTATGCTAAGGGTATATAACCCGTAACATAAAGGTGCACATAATGCACAAGTGGCGCCCCTCTTTACTGTGCATGTGGTGTGCGAATCAATTCTAAACCCAATAACATGTGGTGTGTTAATCAATTCCACGTGCAAGTATAAAATGCGGCATAAACATATGCATCTCCTTACTTTATATCGAGTAGAATTTGAATGTAGATCTTTAAGTTTTTGTACTTCATTTTCTAGTGCATCTCTCTTTAGCATATGTCACTGTGACAACTCAAGAAGACAAAAAAGTGACGGTAAAAACCTATGATTTTTTATTCAATTCTGACACATTGTTTAACACCTTTCCATGTAGAATGTTCCCTACCATGTGGATTGAGCGCATTTTGCTTTTTATAAAATTAACTTATCTTGTTTCAGTTGTGCATTTGTACCATGTATCGAACTTTAATTTTGCACATCTTGCCACATTGACAATATGTAGATCGCTAACATAACAACTATTTATTATTTTTGTATCGTACTTCAAGCATTTACGATTGTTGTCGTTTTCAAAATTTGTACTAGTCGTTTCCAAATTAAGTACTAAAGACTTTATGGCCAAACTATGTTTCAACCCCTTTGGCTATTAATGAGTCATGGCATGCGAATCAATTCTAAGCTCTTGTTTGAGCACTATTTTAATGAGAATTTGGGGGAAAGATGAGTTTTGGAATATTGATTTTATTTATTTATTTTTTTTTTTCAGAATGTGGGTTAAATTTTTTTTTTTTCGATTTACGTGCAATATTACTTTATGGTAAAATATGTGATTGAAATTGAGTTTTGAAAAAATGAGTTTTTGAAAAGTGGGAGCAAACCATAGTCTAAATACAAACAATTGAGGTGATATTTGAATCAATTCTACATGCAAGTATTAACATGTGGCATAGACTTATGCATCCCCTTACTTTATATTGAGTAGAATTTGCATTTAGTTCTTTGAGTCTTGCACTTTATTTTCTAGTAATTTTTTTTTTAAAAATCACGTTATTCATCACATGCCTAGTTGGATATTAAGCATCTGTCACCTAGACAGCTTAAGAAGGCAAAAAGTGACGGTTGGTAAAAATGTACGATATTTTATTTATTCTAACACGCTGTTTGACCTCTTTCATGTGGAACACTCCTAACCCACATAGCTTATGTGCATGTAATATTTTAATAAAATTAACATTTCTTGTTGCAGTTGGGCATTTGTACCATCGGAACTTTAATTCTACACATTCTGTCACGTTGACAACATGTAGACTGTTAAAATAACAATCATCTATTATTTTTGTAACTTACTTCAAACATCTACCATCTTTGTCATTTTCAAAATTTGTATTATTGTTTCCAACTTTATTATTACTTTTTGCTTCCAAATTTAGTACTATTACTCGCTCATTAATGAGATTCGAACAACAATAATGTGCGTTCATCTAATATAAGAAATTATTTTATATATTTTCTTTTAACTTTTCAAATGTTACAAGTAAAAACTTGAATATATTAGGACCATTATCATGAACAATTCATAATTAATTTTTGACTATTAATTTAAGAATTATGTTTTTTACTTAAATTAATAAATTCATTCATTGCTAAGATATAGCAGCAATTACATATCAATTTAAACTCCCTTTTCCACAGAGATCTCCGCAATAATTAAATCATTCAATCACCAATTTAAGTGAAGATTATCTACTTGTAATACCTACAAAATTTTAAATCATCCAATCATTATCAATTCACTTGTTTTATTATTAATTGTAATAAGTATAGAAGTTATCCTTTCAATTAACATTAAAATGTAAGCTAACAATCCCCAAATTGTCATCAAAATGATTTTTTTAAAAAAACAAAAAAGCAGACAATTTTGAAAAATAAAAATAATCGTTAATTTGAGACTTTTAGGCATTGTCAAATTAATAGTTTTTCGAAAAAGAAAAAAACAAAAATTGTTGGATTAATTGGCGGAGAGAGAGAGAGAGAGTGTGTGAGTGTGTGTGTGTGTGTGTTGACCGTAATTACCTGCGAAAACGAAGTCGTTTCCGAGTAGGGCTAGGGCATCAAGGGGTATTATTGTAAAATGAGTATCTATTACGAGGGTATTGTCGTCACAAGGTCAAGCATAAATACATGGCGAAATCCCTTCCGTTGATCTCTCATCCAAACCCAAAAAGATTCGGAGGAAGAACAAAGGGAAATTTCCAGAACTATCAACAGCAAAGGTTCTTCTTCTAAAGTATTGAGGATTTGATCTAACGATCACATTCACTGTTCGTTCGATCGATCGATCGTCGATCCAATTTTAGCATCGGCGGCGCATTATTCCTTCGCTCTTCTCTTCGTATTCCTGTGGGTGGAAAATAAATAGTAATTTCGTACTGAGCATCGGACGGAGGTTTTTTTATACAGATTTCTTTACCAGAGAACTTTGCTGGATTTGAACATCAGAAGACTGGAAGCCACCTGTGCCATTTCGAGGAGTATATTTTTAATTATACAATTGACAGGTATATGAAACGCTAAGTCTTTTGATAAATCTACGCCTATTTCTTCTATGTTGGTTGTTTATGTAGTGGCATCGTCAGTTGTCTGAGGAAAATCTACATCTGTGTTCATTTTTTGTGGGCCGACAGATTTTTGTGTTCGGATCTGTGGTTTAAGAAGACATGCCTAGGGTTTATTGGTTCCCAGGATTGAAATTGCTGATGTGTGAATTCAAGATCCGAACCAGGAGGAAATTTTTAACAAGGGCTGACTGGAGTTTGATTTTGTGTTTAGATGCATTATTTTGACCTCCTCGATTTGATTTTTGCGTTTTCTACCGTTCCTCTGGAGAATAAATTGTTGGCTGATTCTTGTTTTACTGGAGGAAAATGCATTCAGTCTCATGGAGTTCTGCGACAGATCAAGATCTGTTGATCTATATTACCATTTAATTTTATACAGTGAAATAATTGTCATAAGAAGTATTCTCTTTGGCGGCATCATCCGTGGATGCTCCAAGAGAAGATGCATGATAAGGGATATGGGAAAAAACTCAAGTGTTCTGATGGCTGTAGAGGTTTTCCAGAGAGCGAAATTTTATACAATCAACTCACTTGAGTAGATCATGTCATGACTGATTCTTGAATTAGATCCTCATTTATTGTGCTTCTTACCTAAGTTATTCAACAGTAAGGCAATGGCTATCTGGTGGAGAATGGAAACTTTAGTAAATTGCCTGATTAGTTTTTTCCCCTTCTGCCCTAACCACCCTAAGAGTTGGTATAATCAATTATGACGGACAGCATTGCTGTATTCCTTCCCATCTTTGTTTTATATCTCCCATCAGTGGGCTTAAGCTTGAAGTGAATTATTCTGATCTTTCTCGAGTGCTTTTTTGTACTTCTTGGCATTATATGAAGCAATGGTTGAGAACACTGTTTGTGCAGCAATCCCTCGTTATTATGTGAACAAAAATGATGCATTTGACAAGTATTTATTTATTCCATCCTTAATGGAAAGAATAAACATGCAATATATGTTATTCTTTGTTGAACATTGCTCTGTCATTATTCAATTGAGTGAAAGAAACCTCGAGTGTGAACCAGTATCCAAAAAGTCAATCCGTATTTGTATGAGTTTTGATGGTCAAACTCCGTAGCGCCATCTGCCTCAAGGTAATTGCCTGTGGAGGCATGTGCGCGAACGTGTGTTGTCAACTATCAACTTGAAGACAATTGTGAAGCTTGATTTACTGTGTGATCATTTTATTCTTATTGAATTTGTTTTTCATAGAGTTCCATGCTTTTACAGGTGTCTTATACTTTTGACACGTGAAGTGTTTGGACTTAAGTTAAGAAGCTTACTGCTATTGAGTGACCTATGTTGCCTTTTAACCTATGGTGAGTTTGTCGAAACATTTTTTTCAAGATTCGGACGCTATATTATTATGACCTGATTAGATGAATACAACTTGCTCATGAACTAGGGAAGAGTTGAGAGCGATCTATATAAATGGCTATGTGCGCCACTTGAAAACTTGAAACCCTATCCTTCCCCATTTTATCAGCTATTCACATTTTGACACTGAGGTTATTGATTTATCTTAATTGAAAATTCTTCATTTAAAAGACGTTGAGCTATGTAATAATTACAATCAATTAACATCTAGTGGGACATTCATTAATGTGGTAAATACTGTAATGAGAATACATGGATGGGCATCTTCATAAGTATGGTTGTTAAGACATAACAAAAGGAAACACACATCTCAGAAAGTAAGCTGTGGATCAGGATATGGCTTTTGAGTGCCTTATGGACATTGGTTATGTTAAGTTAACAAGTATTTTGCTGTGTAAGAAAATCATATTTGTGAGCAATTGTTTATTTTTTCTGACTGTGTGTTGCCTTTATTTCTCGAAGACTCGCTTCTGTACTTGCTCTGGGAGTGTTGGTTATACACTGGGTTTAAATAGCAAAAGGAACCAGCTTGCAGAGGCATCCTGCAAGACTTGTGGTGGAAGATTCTTAGTTGACGGGATAAAGCCTGCATCTGAAAGCATGTTTGGAACTGTGGCTCCTGAAGTTATGAATTCCATCAATCCTGAGTTAAATTGGAAGACTGTGACCAAAGGAAGGCGCTCCAAGAAGCAAGGTGCTAGAAGCTTGAAAGGCGTTGCAAAAGTTGGCAATAGGAGTCCAAAAAGGGTTGGCAATTTTTCTGGTTCTGATTCCGACAAGGTATAGTTTCAATTTATTGCTTGGTGACCCAGCATTAATTCTCATTATGAGCCTGTTTGGTACGGCTTAAAATTCAATTAAAATTGAAAATATGATCATTATTGGGTCTCACCCGTCTAATAAAAGTCAACCATAACGGCTATATTTTCAATTTTAATCTGATTTTAATCTCTACCACACACCCTCTATCACTTTTTACACTCAAATTGTTAATTTTCAGTTTGGTGAAGCTGGTCTTGGACAAAGATCCTCTGGTGAATTAGAGCACGTACCAATCAAAAAAAGGAGACATTTACTTCGATCATCATCACCAAATCCTCGGGCCCTTTCTTTTCGCAGTCGGGATTCTTCATCTCAGACTCGCATTTCTTCTCCAATCTCTGATGATCTTGAGCAACTCTCATATCAAAATCTCTCCTCAGGCTACTGGTCCTTAAATTCATATTCCAACCGGCTATCAAGGGATTTTGACGGATCAGCAACAGCTAAAGTTATTAAGGGGGTTGATCATGTAATTTTTCCTGAGGGACCAGAAGCGGTATTTTATAGCTCAGATGATTTCTCTGGAATTGCACTTCTTGCAGCGACTGCTTGTATTAACAATATGGATGATGATGTTGGTAATGCTAATAAGGAGGACCTTGTCATAGAAGATTCTTCAATTCCAGAATGTTCTGTTTCATCTACTTGTCCCACTGAATTAAAAGTAGGCTTAACATGTGCAGAGTCGGGAAATTCTTTCAGTAAAGAGTTAGTTCATGCAGATAGTTTTCAATGTACAATTGTTCCAGATAATGTTGCTGCTTCTCAGAGTATGCATGAAAGGGCGAAAGATGGAGCAGTGCAGAGATCTGTTTCTTCGAAAGTGGATAGACTGCATTGGGATCTAAACACTATGATGGATGCTTGGGATGAACCGTATGCTGATTCGGTTGTGGGAAATAACTCGAAAGATATCAATGTTGTTGGTATTCTCGGGGGAAAGCTTGACAGAGAATGTTGTGCTGATCATAAAGATTGTGATGTAAAGTGCACGAGACTTGAGTTTTCCAATCTGAAAAAGGAAGAAAATAAATTAGAAGAACTGGCAAATTCTGATGGAACTTGCATTGAGAAAAAACGTTCTCCAATACCAGAGAGATGCTTCCTGGAACCAGTGAATTCTTATGCTGATATGGGAACTTGTTGCGAATCGACATGGATGGATTCTGATAAGAGCAATTCTACACAAGTTGTCAGCCGAAATTCTGATGTAGATATGTCTATTCAAATTGTTGACGAAAAAGCAGTTCCTGATATTCTTAATCTAACTGAGTTACCTTGCTCCTCCAGCTGTTCTGAATCAAAGGAAAAAATGAATGAAACTTCTGGCAATGTAGATATCTTTCAGGGTGAATATTGTTGCAGCAATACGATAGAATTCGACAAAACTACATCCTCTGAAACAGTTGAGGCTGGGATTGAAAATATGACTTCACGTGAGGTACTAGTCTTGGAATTATCTATGTCTGTAAATGACACTGAAGATTCTCGAGAGACGTCTGAACAGCCTGATAATAGGATTTCTTTGAGGGAGACAATGAGCTCCAATGCATGTAAAAGACCAGACATTGACAATTCTGGTAGTAATTCGGCTGAAGTGGATTTTTCTCATCCGTCATGTAACTGCGGAAACTTCCCTGCCTCTGGGACCTTTATTCATGATGGTCAGTCTATTGCAATTGCTGAAGGCAAGGGTGGAGATGATAGAGTTTCTGTTGCCGGTTTTATAATATTTGATTCCCATGGGCACTTTAAATCCGAGGAAATTGTTGCCAAGCATGAAGACGATTATGTTTCTAATGATGGACAAAGGAGACCTATTTTGCAAGATTTGTGTAATGGTGGAGGAGAAAATGTTGACCGCAATGCACTTGATGCGAAGATTGGTGTTCTTGATGACTGTCAAGATTCTGACGTTTCTCAGGATAATCAAGGGCAATTGGTTGATGGAGATGGGCTAACTAAATTTCATGCAGGCTATGATTCTCCATATGAGGATGGAGAACTGAGAGGGTCAGTTTCGTATTCCTGGGAAGACAATGAGGTTGAAGATGGTGAGAATGAGTGTGTTGTTGACTATGACTCTGATGATAGCAATGGCGATAATTCTGATGCTGCAGATTACCTGGGGTCCGATATAGTTGACGGTGGTAATGAGGGTTCTGTAGGCGCAAAAAAGAAACTTTCAGAAACCGATTTGAACAAGGGTGGATCAGCGAAACATTGCTTGAGAAGACATTTCACCAATAACGACACTGAGAAGGTGATGGGTTGGAAGATAGAACCGAATGCTGGATCCGGTACAACCATTGATCAGTCCATAGATATGGTTGTTGAGGGAGGCGATGACAGTGAGAGAAAAAGACACATGGTAGATCAAACAGATGCAGTTTATGGCAAAGGGTTGTGCATGGAAGAATTTGGGTCAAGGACCTTTCAGGGGAAGCTGCAGTCTCGTATTGAAGGACCTTCATCTTCGGTCGCCACTGATGGAAAGGATGTTTTTGTGCATCAATGCAGGTGACTTTCAAAGATATTTTCTTATTGGTCATCTTTTTGTTTTGTTTACCCTGCCAAATTACTAACCCACCGCCCTTTTGGGCTTTTTTCTCCCTTCCCACGGCTATTTCTCTGTTTTTTTTTGTTTCAATATTGCTCTAACTGAAAAATGTTTCTTTTCTCCTATATTTTAGATCACGTCGTATTGGTGGTCCATATTATCGGCCAGAAAGAGCCTCAAGCCCTGAAAAATATCCTGTTAGGTACAGGCCAGCTAGTCATGTACGTGAAAGAGATGGATTTGATAGTCAGTGGACATACTGGGGATCAAGAAACCATTATACTTCTAGATATCATGGGCAGGAGGGCCATGGTCATACAAGGCCAAGAACTGCAATTAATTTTGACTCAACTAACAAGTTTGGTGGATTTGAATCCCAAGATCAGAGGCAATCTGCAAATTATTCCTCAAGAGGTTCGCATAGGCCCTCTGTTAGGAGATCACCAGTTGACAGGGATGATTGTTTTGATACTAATAGAAGAATGCCTCTAGCCCGAGGCACTTGCAATAATAGGAGTGGGGGCCATTCTGGAACCTATTCACGGCGTATAGGTGGTAAAGATGTTAGGGAAGATTTCCATGAGCTTGTTCCTGATGATGCTTCTCGATTGCCACATTATTTATCTAGGAGGGAGAATAGCTTCTCTGCGAATCCTGGTAGGGGCTCTCATATATCACTGGCCCATAAGAAATCTTGTTCAAGATCTAGATCACGTTCTCCTCGTCCATGGAACTTGCACAGGGAAAGAAACCCTGGTACAAGACGCCACAGCAGATCTCCAGATTTCAGGTCCGATGCTAGAAAAGAAAGAATGAGGTTGCCCTACTCAAAACCCAGTTTTGCTTCTGATTATGGGGAAGGTTACATGTCCCCACCAAGAGGTGGCTGCTTCTCACCGCAGCGCAATTGCCGATGGGTTGGTGATCGAAATTTTATGGACAACCGTCTAAGGCACAGACGATCGCCGGTCAGAATGTTCAGGAGGAATGAAAGGTTTGATACAGTTGGTCCTTCTGGGCGAATGAAGTCGGATGATTCTTTTAGACCCACAATGCGTCCTGGAAGATTTTCATTCATAGCAAATGGTGATAGGGGTTGCAGGTTTGTAGCCAGTTATGAAGATAGGATACATCGAGTGAGGCTATCTGACGATGATGGTGCAATCACGCGGTTTCCACAGGATGTGGCCAATAATTTTGATGCAAGCAACTCCAACAATGAAGATGACGTTCGAGCTACTGACCGAAGGGATGTGCCCCGGAGTGTTACGGATAGTAAGAGATCCTTTAATACGTGACTGATAGGATGAATTATCCCTTCCTATTGGTGGATAGAATATGATGAACATCCCCAAAGGGGAGAACGTCTGTGGCTTGGCTTGCGTTCGTGTACTCCTTCCCTCGTGGCTGGTGGTTGGTAGGAATTCTATACCCGTTTGTAAGGGGTGTTTTTTTTTTCTTTTGTAAATTTAATTTTCCATCTGTTGCATTGCTCTAATTCCTTTTCGAGGCTCCTTTAAATGTTATTCACAGGCCATTTTCCTTTTTGTTCGCCTTGGTCCTTTGTTGTGCTTCCTTTTGGATGGAAAGCCTCAGTCCCAGTCTACTTGGGAAGGAAATATGTTTGCTAAAGGATTTAGTTGCTTTTAAATCTTGGAATGACAAATAAAGATTTATGTTGTTGACCTCGGATTCAATGGAAATAAGTATTTTTTTGCACTTAACGTCGTCGGTAAAAGATAATACAGTTATCTTGAGAAGTTCCTGCCAAAGTTGAAATGCCATATTACACGGTCCAACAAATGTACAAGCATTAAAATTTATATTTCAATGCAATGGTATAAAGAATTACCATTTTTAAGTACTATAAGCATCACCAATTGCAATCTTAACGGGCCCAAAGCACGAGTTTACAGAAAGAACATTGTTTAGCATTAGAAGCATCACCAACTGATGCTAATGGAATTCAAAGTGCTGATTTTCTGCTAATGCTGATCATGGGCATGCTTTTCGTGACACAAACTAGAACCCCAAGAGTCTTTGCAGTCGAAAAGTATACCTTTGATTTTAGTAAGAAATGTTGAAATTATCAAATTGGGCACTAGCCATGTTACATATGCTATATTAGTTATGATTCCGACTTCTGCTAGTTAATTTAGAACTTCAATCTTTTAGAAGAATCTACTAAATTAATGGACCATCATATAGTCGTATATTTGAGGCGTTTCACACAGAACACAGAAGAATCATATGTAAAGAGAGAATATCTGTCTTTAGGAAAAACCACATTTTGAATTTGTTGCTGTTGCATTTATTTTTAAAAACAAAATAGATGGTAGTAAATTGTACGGGGAAATGTTTTTGATGAGAACGTTAAGGGTTGGCGCCAATCTTCTAATAATTTCAACCACGACAACTTATTCATTGGATATGTATATTGGACAATACATTTTTAGCCAGTCAAAATATCTTTACAACGCAATTGAAGTTTTATTGTGAAGTAAGTGAATATGAAAATTTGTGGATCGTTATCTGTAAGTTTAAGTGGTTCTCAACC
>CAIGRO010225488.1:0-18635 GCA_903798355.1 Fraxinus baroniana | reverse complement strand
ATCATATTTCTTAAATAAAATATTATAAAAAAAATATTCTAAAAATTTCAAAGTAAACGCGTTTTTCATTTTCATGTTTCTCAAAGCAGTTTTTCAGAATAACAAAAAGAACGCATTTTCAAAAACTTCAAAACAAACACTCAAAACATAAAACACAAAATGAATTCAAAACTCAAAACACAAAGAGAACGACATCTAACAAACTCTGGGTGTTTCCAAGTTTTTGCTTGGTACAAGACAAGAACATAATTTCTTCTACAAAATTGTCTACTACTGTACTTTGGATGCTTTTTGGAAACCTGAACGGACCGTCGGTGTTAAGTCGGACGAAGGTGAGGATGATGTCAAGTTATCGTGCTCCTTATGCCCTAGACGACACACATGCTAAAATGGGCAGGACAAATGATCGTGATTCTGTAAAGGTGAGCCAACCCAAAAAAAAAAAAAACCACCCTAACGTACAAATTGTAGTCTGCAACTCGCATACATGAAGTCGGAATCACCTGTCGGTCATATGGCAGTGAATTCGCCATCTTTTAACGGCGTGTTTCGATGAGATGAACTGTACGACATTGGACAACATTATAGAAAGGTAAATAAAATCTAAGATCTTGTTCAATCCCTTCGAATGTTTACCCTACTGCTACTGTGGATAACCTGATAAGACTATTTTCAGGTATTGCAGAGTGGAGATTGTGGGATGCTATGATTGAGCGTAGCCATGTGAGCAGATTGGATTTACCCTTGACAATGCCAGTCAGTGGAACAATCCATTTAGGTTTTCTCAGAGGAGCCATGTATTTACATAAAGATAAAACGACAATCTAATTAATTACAAGAGCAAACAAGCCTTGATAATTTTGAGTCTGAAAAGAAGAAAATAACAAAAAAGGAGAAAAGGGCAATAATTGGTAGGCCCAAATTAAATCATAATGTTTTACCAAATAGAGTTTAAATATAAAAAAAAAGCAGCCACATTTGGAAAAATTTATGACACACAACCTTCCCAACCCGTAACAAGTACACTCCCACAACAGCTTCTTCCTGGTTATCCCTCCACCTCTCAGTCCTTGCACCACCACCCCCCCCCCCTGCAGCCCCCCCCGACCCACCTTATTCAAAATAGATAAGACGGTCCCGAACCTTAGAAAACGGTCAGTTGAATCATAGTCATCTCCCGGTAAACCAAACTTCTTTTCATATTGTACACTCCTTATGGCTACTTTTAAAGAGTGATTCTCATTGAGCCAAGTTGCCGAATTAGACCTCGCATTAATTCAACCAAATTCTTCCTCTATTTATCTTCTCTCCCTATAGCAGTTTCATTACTCTTCAAACCAAGAAATCTGCTCTGAAATTTCTGCAATTGAGTCCCATCCCTTTCCTTAGCAGTTCCTTCTAAATCTCAAGATTCTGCTATACAAATTCTTCTCTTTAATCATTTGTGCATTACCTATGTCTATTATAACGCTAAATTCGACGTCCAGTACGAGTATATCACATAATCTTGGAAAGACTTCCTTTTCCTTGTACTTAAATGGAGGGGAAAAAACCTTTGTACATAAACCAGCAGACTCAAATCGAAGCCAAAATTCATCCTCCTCCACCTATGACCATTTTCACCTTGGAAAAAATAAAGCAGAAGACAGAGAAATCGAAGTTTTCACTGCTGATAAATATTTCAACGAGGGGCCAAACGATAGCCCAAAAACAAAGGAGTTACCAAATCAGCAGCATAAGAAAAAAGATCCCCTTCAAATATTTGATATAAAAGAAAAAACTACGATTCCAGCTCGAAGTACTCATTCTGAATCAAGTTGGGATAGTCGAAGCGCGTTATTGCATAATATTCCAAGAAATCAGCAGCCCAGCAGAAAGAGAAACAAGAAGAGCCTCCTTGCCAGCATTGGTTGCAATTGCTTGTGTAACGACAATAATTCAGTCGAAATTGATGATTATACAGGCAATAACTATCTTAACGAGAGCATTAGCAGCAGGGTGGATAATGGCAAAGGAAAACAAGAACTCGAAAGTTTTGATATGGTTGCTAGTAAGGAGGAGTTGAAGTGCAAAAACCTCGATGAAATACGAGTTAAGTTAAAGCCAGATGATCATTTCAGCTTCTCAGTACTTAATCCCAAGACTGTAAACCCAGCAGTTGAAATGGAATTACAAGAAGCAGAAGATGATTCGATGCGAGAATCTCTTGAAGTTTTTGGCTCCCCAATATTAGAGAATGGGAAGAACTCATCAATACTCGAGAAAAAGTTAACCGTGTTGAAATGGGATACAATTTCCCCAAGAGTGGAAGAAATTGAAGTTCTGGCAAGTTCCAACGGAGTGTACAACAACAGCGATAGTGATACAAGTTCAGACTTATTCGAGATTGAAAGTTTGTCGAGAAATGCCAATTCCTATATTTCCAGGCAGGAATCAGATGGCAATAGCATGTCCGGCTGGTTTACCCCCACAACTTGTTATGCACCTAGTGAAGCCAGTATAGAGTGGAGTGTCATCACCGCCAGTGCCGCTGATTTATCCGCCATGTCAGATACAGAAGAGCAAAGATCAACTATCACCACTGCTGCAGCTGCCGCCACTATAGCATATCCCCAGAAGACGGTACTAAATCTGCCAAAATGGCGTCGCCCAAGCATTCTTTCAGGTTGTAAAAGTCATACAGCTGTTAGAGTTGCAGGGGACGCATTTCCAAATGCAAGAAGGCACCACCGACCAGAGTCGTTCATGCCGGTGACAAGATTTCATACCGAGAGTAAGCTGACGGGATTTGATAAACGAAACAGACAAAAGTAAATTGGATTCAAGCTCCCTCTCTAGAGTCTAGATCACATCTGTCATATATTCAATAAAACTGCATTCTGTAATGTGTTCCCAAAGCTTTTTCCATTTTTACCAAGTGATTTAACAGTTGATAGCTAATAATGAGCAGAATAAAGTAGCTTAAATTCTCACGTAAGAGTTTTTTACATTTTCATTTATCTATCTATAACACAAATACACAAAGTATCATACCACCTCAATGATGTATCAAATGCTAACAACCCAGCAAGGAACAATGGACGCCCTGCAACCTCTAGAAATAGGGGACCCTGCAACCTCTAGAAATAGGGGACTGGCGGAACACCTAGAAATAGGCTCCAAGAAGACCTGCGGCCTTACTGCGCTTTTCACCGATATCATGGCCATGACACAAGCGACTGCAGGGATGCAAACCGACCCTCCAACAACCCCGGTAATACAAGGAGTAGTCGCTACCGAGGCAATACTCCAAGGCGTCTCTCCCCATGAAGAGAGGAGACAAGGAGACATTCGCCCCGCAATGAGAGGGTCAGTGGTAAGGATAGATCCCGTGATGGATCACGCCCCAGAAGAGACTCATCCGGTCTGAATGAACCGCAACCCATAAGAGAGATCGACACCATAATTGGCGAGCCTCACGTAGGCGACGAATCAAAAAATGCACAAAGAAACTATACCAAGGAAGCAAAGAACCCACCCATGTCAAGCTACATAGTTAGCCAATCTTCAGGAAGCAGAACTGCCGAACCTATCACGTTCACCCAAGAAGATGCAGCAGTCTTACACTTCCCCCATTGCGACGCCTAGTGGTCAGAGCTATGGTGGCCCGTAACGGGTTAAAAAGCATGCTGGTAGATAATGGCAGCTCCGTCAACATACTATTTGGTTCCGCCTTTGATAAGATGGCAGTGGACCATGCACTGACACCCATGGCTTCGCCTCTCTATGGTTTCACTGGAGACAGTATCATTCCTAGGGGCAAAATCACTCTGGCTGTTGAAATGGGGGAGAATGGCTGTTGAAATGGGGGTCTCCCCCCAAATAGCACACCACTTCATGGAATTCTTAGTTGTCGACCGTCGATCTGCTTACCACGGAGTTCTAGGGAGACCAGCCCTCAAGAAGTTATGGGCAGTAACTTCCATCCACCACCTCTGCATGAAATTCCCAATGGAACGAGGGATCGCCACGATCCGAGGGGACCAGATGGGATCAAGAGAATTCTACCTCAACTCGCTAAGAAAAGCAGAACCCAGGGTCAACATATAAACTCAAGTGAAACAAAGGGGTGCAAAGGGAAGATACACTTAGAGATCCTGCTTTAGAAGATATGGCTATGCAGGACATGCATTTGGTTATGCTCATGAAGACATAGATGAAGCTTTAGACATGCCAAATATAGGTTATGTACATAGTACATACATTGGTGTGGTCTGAATCTAGTGTTGGAAATTGGTAAACTGCATTAACAATTGAGCTGTGAAGGTTTTAAATGATTTTTCAAGTTGGGGATAAAAATGGAGATGAAGTGAGAGGAGGTCCAAGGCACGATTTCCTTGGATGGCATTATGCGAGGCCTCGAGACCATCTGAGCGGCAGGGCCAAAGTAGCCATTAGGCTATGTCTTTTCTCTAACATTCATGTCCATTCGTGAGTGGAGATATAAATACACGAGTAACAACCATAACCTATATACAAGTGTGAATAAAACCCTTCCAAATATGAAGATTTTTCTTAATTTTTTGTGTGTTCTTAGAGTTTGACACTTGTTCTTGGTGTAGAATCTCTGAAAAGGCTCGTTTAATTCTTGAAGCTGTTTGGCGTACAAAGGGAGAGTTATTTGGCGTATGAAGGGAGCTATTTGGGGTACAAAGGGAGAGTTCAGTGGAGGTTGGGCTCCAATGTGGTGTCCCTAAATATTCAAATCTAATACATCCGCATAAGAGGAACTAAAGTTGAATGCTGGTACTATTGCTGGGGAAGCAAAAAAAAATTCCCCTATGGCCAATTCCCAATGGATAGTACGTAAACTAACGAGGCATGAAATAACACGTGAACGAAATGCTTATAGAGGAAAGTCCGTGGTCATTACATTTATCGTATTCACTTGTGATCGTATCCAAGTATTGCAATCATCAAAATGAATATTTCGTTATCTCGGACAAGTTTATAGAAATAGTACTTCCAGACAGGATCTTAAATTGCCAACTACCCCATCCAGAGTTGAAAAAAGAAGTGCAAAATTTAATGAGGTCGGTCCAGGGAGGAATTTAGAGTAAAGCCCTGTCGTATTCAAGAATGAACATACATCTTACACTGGCCAAACAACTAAATATCAAAGAATTTTGATCACTGCTAATGGATTTGGTGGTCCTCAGACGGAAATTCCCAACACGGTTGAGAATTAATGGACTGATGGACACCTCTGAGATGGTTAAATGACATTATACGGCCGATTAAGGCTATATAGCTTCCCTCTAATTACCAATGACGAGGATTAACAAATTCTGTCAACATCTTAAACAGAATGTTGTATGCTTGATCGTAGATCAAATGAAGCCATTAACGCCACGATTATCCCTACCAATAAGGGGACTAATTGTACTACAGATAACAAATGAGAGCATTATCTTTAGTAATTTAAATCAGATTCAGAATAAGAATCTTCTGTATCTAAAAAAATGTTTCCCCAATGCAAAATTAAGAACGACTTACATTACCAAGAACAATTCAAGATACCTCCAAGAAGGGGCTTTAACTTTTCACTATATGTCTTGAACACTTCTATGACAACCAAAGCTACTTACACAACCATATATCACGTATGTATGTAGACATATAGGTATATATACAAATCACAAAAGTAATCAAGCATTAAACCAAAAAACTATAGTTGGTGAGCCTTGTGCTGCAGAGAATGCGCGTTTTTCTTCTCAGTTTTCCTTGCATTCTTTAGCAGGGCGTGCTTCAAAACCACCGCCAGTTCTTTTCTCGAGGGAATACGGCATGTAAGTACCAAGAATCCTATCCCAAGTCACAAAGAATGGCTGGGAAAAGTTATATTTGGTGCCGTAGAGCTGGTGGTGAATATCATGATATGCAGAATTATTTCCGAAGAAGATATGGAAAAGGTTTCCAGGTAGCCATAGCCCACAATGATCGTCAACTGTTTTGATGGTGGCAAAGGAGAAAAAGAATATGGAAGCACGGGGAGACATGCCTGATAGTAGGAAAGCTAAAGCACCACCAACCGTGTCGAGAATCAGCCCTTCCAAGGGATGGTTGTACAAAGCTCCAAAAGCATACGGCACGACGAGACGGTGATGTTGAGAATGTACATGTCGGTACAAGAACTTGTTGTGATGCATGTATCGGTGCATAAAATATTGCCAAGTATCTAATACCACCATTGCAACAAAAAGTTGTCTAGCAAGAACAATGAGGGAAGCTTGTTGACCTTGTGCAGCTTCATTATCACTTCCTGTAACCTACATGACAAATATAGTTCATTTACAACCTAAGAAAAGCAAGTGTTCTGCTCATGCATGCTCTCAAGTTTCATAAAACAGTTTCAGCAAGTCATAAGGAACCAAAACTTCCGATCATTTCTTTCAATATAATCAGAATATTTCCAATCATAGAAATATCAAAATAACCTTTTTTTTTTTTTGATAACCGTGGATGTCCGGGCCAGCTTGTGCGCACCTCGACTAATCCCACGGGGCCCTGAAGTTTACAGCCGTTTCTCACCTCAGTGGCCCTGAAGGGACTCGAACTGGTGACCATTGGGGGAGAAATATCAAAATAACCTTGAACGCTAACTAGAGCATCTAAATAATAAACCAAAACATTTCCTAAAGAAACGACAATAGCAGGAACCTAAAATTTGCATCTTAATGCCATTGAGTTTGTCACATGAAGCATCAGGGTGATTTCGCGAGTACAAATCCCATGAATGGTATTACATGTAATTTCTTGATTCACTTCGATAAATATCTTTACTTTCTGATTTCATTTTACAAAATTAAGATATTTTAAATAGACAAATGAAGCAGGATAAATTACTGGAAGGAAACCACACTAACAACATTATCCCTTTAAATAGAATGATTATAAGACTGTCAAAGTAATCATCAAATGAAAAGAAAAACAAAACTCATATTATCGTCATGTTTTGACTAAAAATATGTATAATTGCTTCAAGCTTGACCTATTCAAAACTTGTCCACCTCAAAGGCCAAAGCAGAAATAACTCTGTTTATCGTCGTGTTTTTTTTCTTCATAGGACATTTTAAACCTACCCACATTCCAACAATTTAACAATAAATGCAGCTCTGCAGTATACTGCAGTCCCATATATACAAAGTTAACAATACTGTTGTCATTCCTCTGTTTTCCAATTCTTGCAGAATAAATATTTACCGATACGAAGACAAGAATCGAAATGTTAATTTGAAAGTTAAAGGATACCCTTTATGGCAGAAATATAAACAATTTACAATTTTATTCATGAGAAAAACTTAATGATAGGGCTACACCACAATATTACTTTCATTATGCACATATCAAATTCGGAGCAGTTTTGTTATTAGGATGAAGCAGCTGATAAGGGAGGAGACTATATGCAATTATTTCAAAATCATTGTGAAAAGTAACAATGCCCACAAGCAACTCAAAAATTCTGATTATTTAATCAAACCTACTGTCTTGACAGTAGAATGAATATCCAAAACACGACGCACATTTCCACAGATTTAGTTTTTGGAAAAAGAAAATACTATATTCCAAAAAAACTTGATGATATCAATGCTTTTATAACTATGTGGAATTGTCATGCCCTAGCATAATCATCTAGCTCATTTACCCTCTACCTGAATCCCTTTATTAAACTCAAATGTAATTAGTTATTTTTTTAAACAATTAATAACGGATGAATTTTATAGTTATTTCCTAAAGATATTCTATATAGAATATGTATGCATAGCGGTAATAGGAGGAACTTGGAATCATGTCAGCTTGTTCTTCCAATCAAGAACGAAACAAGAAGTTTCAAGAGCTTTTCCCCTGTTCATAAGCTCATTTATTTATGTGCAATCTAGAGTCTGCTAAATTAAACATTCACAAGCCAAATCTCTCCATCCACATCTAGGAATTATCCCAGCCTACTAGATCACCACGAAAGATTAACTGCAAGAGAGAATTCAAGCAAACTTCACCTGCCAACCACGAATTGTGAAAATGTGGGGTAGCAAGTACTTGAGGACTTGGATCCCCACCCCATACAGAGACTGACATCACCTAGTTATAACTTATAAGTTAAGTTATCTCTAGGTTATATAATCCTCGTACTTCCCAAAAGAATTAAAAGACATCATATATTGTATCCTTGAGAAAAGAAAAGTTCATAGGGCACTCCGCCCTTCACTGATGTGCATCATTGGCTGCATCCTATTTTACTAATACGGAGAGAGAAAAAGGGTGCAGCAATAAAAACATGCAACCAAATATGGAAACATCTTTGTTCTCTATCGGTCACCTAAGAGTGGTAGGGTTAGACGTGTCTCAAGATCCTGACAGCAACCTACTTTTCAGCAAAATGTCCCTATATTTTACACAGAACATCAAACAGCATAGATTGTGTCGGAAAAACTGTATGTTGACCACCGAATTATCTTCTTCTGGTATCCAAGAAACGAGAAACACACCCAAACAAAGAGCAGAACAGTTTCAATATTTTTGGTTTTAAAGCAGCAAAACGATTTGTGATGGACAATTATTCACAAGAATCACATGATAAAATAAAATCAAAACTTTAAATTTTATCAAAAGGAAAAGATACCCACCAAAATATAAATTTGCCAACAATAACTCTAAAACATAAAACATAACCATAATCATCATAACAGATAATAAATACATAAACATACATAAAAATAAACTAAAAAGGAGAAAAAACTATCAACGTTATAAATACACACACACATGAACGTTATAAATAATACACAAACACACGAAAGCATACCCTCGTACTCCATACCATAAAAAATGTTATTATATTATTTAACATGCATATAAATATATGTATGTAGCATATATACAAGAATATGATTCATCACCTACCCAATTATGCATTATTGACCATGTTATTATTCAGAAGACATTTATAAGCCAGTCCTACTTTCTGATTCCGATGCATCGCCTACAATTATAGCAACAAATTCCTATTTATGCTACAAGGTGTAATAAATTAGGGCAAAACGTGTACAGAAAAGAAACTAATGCAAGATCATAATACCATAAAAGGAAAAAATAAAAAAGACTCACTGCAAAGAGAAGGCTCGCAACAATGGCCTGAACAGCCTGCTGGAGAAGAACCCCTTTGACAACGTCCTTTTTGGGTATCAAATTCTTCTCATCTTCATCTTTCCTAGTATGCAGCCTATAATTATCCAATGATCCAAGCAACACATATATCCCAGAATATATCCAGTACACCGCTATTGGAGCAAATGTTCCCAATAATTCATCAGATAATTGAATACCCCCTTTCATTATCTCCATACTCAAATACACCTAGAAAGAAAACTCCTCCTGCAAAAGAAAAATTGCCCTTTTACAAGAAAGAGCAAAGATCTAGGGTTTGTGACGGATTGGATATTGACAAGGCCAAGAAAACACAAACCCTGGATAAAAGTTTGTTGAAATTTGAAAATTTCTGGTGCTTTATTTTGTATTCAAGTTTCTTGGAAATGGCTTCGTGGGTTCGAGTGATGACAAGATACTATTGTTTTGTGGAAAAACATTGGTCAAAATGTTGTTCGTGGAAACCGATATTTCAGCACACAATTGCTGAAATTGGACGAATACCGTGTGATTGTTGTTTTTGACTTGGAAACAAGAAAACAACGGGAGGGGCTTAATTTGAGAAATTCTCTAGAAGAAGTCGTAATAATATGTAAGATTATTTGATTTTACTCCAAAAAACAATTAAATTCATTAGGTTTAAGAAATAGCATTAGTTACCTAGTAGATTATAGAAAAATAGTTTAGACGAATTTTGTTGAGTCAAGGTACGATATGATTATGATTAATTATTTTTATTGATAACTACATTTTTTAATAATATTAATTGATTAGTAACTTTAAAGTATTTTAAACGTGACAGTCGCCTATCATTCCTATAAATTTAGTTGAAGGAGCTGCAAAAATGGTCTACGAAAATTCAATATGACAGGTCAACGTCGAATACTTCGTCTTTCGATTGGAATTGCCCGAACTAGATGACAAAGCTGGAAGGTTGTCAAACTAGGACCAATTTTGTTGTCAAATGGTAATTGAACTTTTGTTGTCTCTCTCCATTGTAAGTGAACCTCAAAACATATTGTCAATGGTCAATACATTTTCTTCTTGTGATTCTCCACGGTTATTGGGAAACTTCATGCCACAACTGTTTCCATTAAATGAATTTATAACATTCTTATAACTTTGAAAAATTAAGTCTTCGCAACTACTTTCGGTTGACATGATTTAATTAATGTTGGGAAAATCGCCTCGAATGCAGGAATTGAGATTAATGACGAATTGAAATAAGAAAGATCACAAAAAAAATAATAAGATTAAAGTAAAGAAAGAGAAGAAAAATTGACAAAGGAAACGATGTTTTATTCAATAACAATGGAGAGAAAATTATAAGAATTTAGCAATAATGGCTTCTTGCTTTAAAAACTGAATAAAGACTCTACTATTTATAGGGAAGATGTCCAAATCCAAGATAAAAACAAGATAAAAACAAATCACGTGAAATAAAGGAAATAATATTTTTTCAATAAAACACGTGAAATGAAGGAAATAATATTTTTCCAAATACGTGCAAAGAAGGAAAAATATATTCCCAAAAATTCTAACCTAATTTGGATCACAAAATCCAACAATTAAGCAGGGATTATACCAAAGTCGAAAGTTCATTTTACTCTACTCAAAAGTTAAAGAAACAAGGTGATAATCAATTCTCAATAGCGTGCATAAATTAAGCAATACATAATTCATGAATTATACAAAGGAAAATCTATATATATAAGGGATAAAAAGTCTATACCAAGAAGCCAATGTTTAAATCAAATCAATTTGCCAACAATTGTTAGGTTTAATTTTGTTTGGACAATCGAGCAATCTGGCTTAGATTTGGAACATTATCTAATCGCTTAGCCCGAATTCAATCTAGTAATACACGTTGAAATAAAATACAAAACTATAGAGAAATTGAAATTATAATTCAGTGAGTACCTGTTGAAGTTATAATATAATATTCTCTAGCATGTACGAATTGCAAAAAGTCTCGTTAAATCGATCACGCATAGGACATATCTTTCCCTACACTATCCAAATTGTAGTGATGACTTTTGAACAATTTTGAAGTGTTTAGAGCTTTCATGGAAAGAAGAATGGACCTAGCCATAACCCATTTATATATAAGTTACGTCCATCATGAAAACCTGATGCTACTACATCCTTTCATCTCACCAAGACGTAGGTTTAAACCAACAAAGTGCACTAAGGTCAACACAAGAAAATGATGAATGTGTATCACATAAGAAAGTTGAATGACAATGGAGAAACACTTTGAAATTCAATGATCGAAACCTAACACAAGAAAAGTTCATAGACCAATGATATAACTAACCCTATGATCATAGGATGTAGTTACTTCTAGATCTAGGAATTCGGTGGACCGGCTCGCGTCCTCCGCTTCATGATTTTTACATTAGGTTGTTGTTTGGATGTCAAGTAAAATATATAATTGTAGTGTTTCACTTGAAAGTTCTCATTGTTGGTTTCAACAATGCCACTCTCAAGTTAATGGATTGTGTCACTCGCATGACGGTTGTTGCGTTTTTTATATCGCAAGTGTACGATATCATAATAAATAATATAGTAGACATTTGAGTTCGAATTATTGTTCCTACGAGAACTATACTTTAGTCTTAATCTACTTCCTAACTCCTAATTGATGAAAGTAAACAAATAAAGAATGGTAATATTTGTGAATAGTTTTTCTTGCTTGTAAACTAATGGAAAGTAATAAAAAATTGCAAACATTCATTTAATGAAGATTCGAATGAGTAATAAACATTAACGCAAAACAAATTCATCTAATAATCACCTTAATTTCTAATTCAAGATTCTAGCCTAACGTAGTGTTCGGTTGAATTCTTTATGGTATTCAATTTACACCTTTCGAGTTCTAATTGAGCCTATTTAATTAATTCAATTTCATATCTCTATACACATTGACATTTAGTTAAACGAAACATCGGTTCTCAGAATTCAATTATGACCGCAGCAATTAACATAGGTATCTCNATGTAGTGTTCGGTTGAATTCTTTATGGTATTCAATTTACACCTTTCGAGTTCTAATTGAGCCTATTTAATTAATTCAAGTTCATATCTCTATGCGAATTACCCTTAGTTAAACGAATTATGGCTCTAAAAAATCTCTATAACAACCGCAATAACTAGTATATGTATCTCTACACATTATACTAATTTATCACATTTTATTTTATGGTATAAATCTCAAACTCACCTCTCGATTAGTAAGATGCTCATAAAATCATCAAATTATTGATCAGGTAATTTAATGTATTAAACTCATAATAAAATCAACACACAAAAGAACAAACCGCTGAAATCTAGAATTAAAAAATTAAGGATTTCAAAAAGATCACATTGTTCGCTCTAATTTTGAGTTTAGTTACATGTAATGTAAAAAGAAAAACAAATAAATAAACTTGAATACATCACTGGATTATTAGAATAAAGATATGGAAAAGAATAAACTCTTACACCAAGGTCTTCTTCTGCTTCCAATCTTTGCTTTGATCTTGAATCCCGCGATGACTTTTTTCTCTTGATTTTGCTCTTCGATCTCTCGTTATTTCCCTCTTTTTCAAATTGTAGAACTCCTAATTCGTGCATTCTTTTATCTATTTATAGTTTCCTATACGTCCTTGGCCAAATTAGAGTCTTTTTATGGGTTTCTCGCGGCCCAAAAGCAAAAACCTAAAAAACTGGCGGTGCAGCGCCTAGGTGTTGCGTTGCTGAAAATAAGCAGCTTTGTAGCGCTTGGGCGCTACCTTACTGTTATTTTGTGTCTTTTTCAATATTTTTATCATAACTTTTTCTTCCGATATTCGATTAAGGCAATTCAAAATGCGTTGGAAAGATAACGCAAAGGACTACAACTTTGATAAAATAGCGTTTTTCAATTTGAAAGTTTACTGGGCCAAATATGGGTCTTAATCTCCAACTAAAAATCTGGACATTCTTGTGTGATTGAAAATTGATATGTTTTCACTCCTTTTGACCTTTAGTTGTACCCATTTGACTCATGAGCTTCAACGCAACTTTTGAGTATTTGCGCTTTAGCCCCCTAACTTTAGATCTTGTCATTTTTCGTCATTTTTCGCTTCTTTCTTTCAATTTCACTTCCATTCACTGAGTTTTACCTAATAACACATTATATACTAAATTAGGTTATAATTCCATTAAAAAAATTACGAAATGTCTATATTTTAGAGTCCGAACAAGTGTATAAAATATATTTATCAATGGTGATGTGAATGTCATAAAATGTTTATCCTACTTTGATTGAACATCAATTGATTTTCAAGTGAGGTGTTTGACATCCAATCCAATAAATGATATCAGAGTCACGGTTATGAATTTGAACATAATTATTGAATTCAACCCGAATAAGGTACTAAATCATCGAGTCACTGATCGAACCAACTGATCATTGCTTGTTTATAATAATATTGGGAGATTATGATATTGTAAATTACATTTGTTAGTATAATGTTTTGTATAATTCAGAACTTCTAATAAAGTTTACGTTGTTCCCCTTTTATGGAATAATTCCAGGTGTACATATAGGCTTTCGCGGAGACTTCACAAAATTTCAAAAAACTGATGATGTGGCAAAAAAGCGAAGACGAGGGAAGATAGATTTATACCTTATACAAGCCACGCAATTGGTTTATCCCAAAATAGAGCCCTAGAAACACTAAGAACACATTTCCAGTTGATTTCTCGTTCGTCTTCTCCGACAGAATTAATCCGGAGGTGGTCTTCTCCGATAGATGAACTTAGTTGATTTCTCGTTCGTAGTATGCATTTCCCACGAGGAAATATCAGTCCAGGTGAGAAGAAAACTGAGAAAGGGGGCTTTGAAGGTGGAGAACGTTTACAGCTCCGACAATCGAGGTAATCAATCTAAGTTCGTCTTTTTCAATTAATTTTGTCATCTCTGACGACTCGACCCTTTGCCTATGCTAATTTCCCATTTGATTTGTGAATTTCCAATTCCAAAAAGACTGTCAGATGCTATTGAAGTACAATCTTACCCACAAACGGTGATTTACCAAGTGAGACAACTTCAATATTCTATATTTCTTTAGTACTGTCCGTTAAATGCATTGTGGAAAATGTATTGTTTGATTCTCTTTAGATATGTGACATTTACATGTAGCCACAAGGTTGAAAAAGCAGTAATAAAAGCATTACTTTGAAGCTGCAACCAACAAGTCAGACAAATTGTAGAGTGAAGATATATGCATCTTCAAATAATCATGGAACTTGGAGAATTAACACCGTCCATCTCGAGCACAACCATAAAACAAGTCCTTCCAAATTTAGGTTGTATCGGTGCAACTGATAATTGAGTGCAAATGTGAAACGGAAGCTTGAATTGAATGATATGGCACGAATTTCATTGCATAAAAGTTACAACTTCGTATTTTTGGATGCATGTGGGTATGAGAATATGAATTCCTTTGAAAAAGATTGTCGAAACTATATTGAACAAGTGAGATGGTTACAACTTGGAGAAGGAGATGCAACAACATTACAATCTTACTTTTCAATTTAAACGAAGAATCTTGGCCTAAGAATGTATTTGGGCAGATAATAGGTATAGGCAAGCATACTAGTAGTTCAACGATATTGTCACCTTTGATACCATGTATCTGACAAATAAGTACGACATGTCTTTCGCACCTTTTGTTGGTGTGAATCATCATAGACAATCAACACTGTTTAGTTGTGGTTTGTTATCCAATGAGGATACAAGTATGTTTGTTTGGCTATTTAGGGTAAGGCTTCAGTACATGCATAGTTAACCTGTCAATGGAATAATTATCGATCAAGATAGGGCATGCAAAATGCAATTGAGATTGTTTTTCCAAATACTAAGCATATATGGTGTTTGTAGCACATTATGAAGAAGTCGCCAAAGAGGTTTGGCTACCATCGATAAAAGTTCAATATTCTCAACTATACATGGATTGATATAGGATTCGTAGACTGTTGATGAATGAAAAATGTTGGAAAGTGATGGTCGATGGGTTTGACTTATATGATAATGATTGGTTGTTGGGACTGTACAATCGTTAGGTGCCTTGCTTTTTTGAAAATGACTTTCTAGGTAGGGATGTCCACAACACAACGAAATGAGAGTATGAATGCCTTCTTTGATGGATATGTCCATTCGAAGACCTCGTTGAATCAGTTTGTTGAACAATATGAAAGAGCACTGAAGAATAAAGTTGAAATGGAGTTTTAGGCTAATTTTAAGTCGTACTCGCAAATGGTACCGTGTGCAACAACTTTTGAAATGGAAAATCAATTGTAGTCAATATACACTATTTCAAAGTTCAAGATGAGTTCGCAGGAAATGTTTATTGTGATGTTGTTTCAGTTTCAGATGGATGTTTTAGGACGAAATATGAGATTTGGGAGTCTGTTGCATATCCTAAAGGTAGGAAGAAGAATTTTTTTTTGTCTCATTTCAGATGGACACATGTGAAGTTATTTACAGCTGCCACTTGTTCGAATTCTGAGAATTTGTTTGTAGGCATGCGATCATAGTATTCAACCGTAATGATGTCACAACAATGCTAGAGAGGTATATATTGCGGTGATGAATGAGAGATGTCAGTAGAGCACGTATGAGGGTCGCAGTGAACTATGGCGGGTTAGTTAGTACTCCTGAACAGTTGAGATATGATGATATGTGTCAAGCTTTTTCGGAGCGGCGGATCTCATTGCAAATGATAAAGGGCAGGCACGTGTGATAATCGACTGGGTAAAATCTCAAGCTACAAAATTGAGGTCTTCAAAGTCGAGTGGTGGTAGTAATGCTCTTTCCCAGCCAAATATTCGTTTGGCAACTCAATGTACTAATTCGTAAAATAATGTCGCTGTAAGCATATTAGATCCTAAATCTTCGAAAGAAAGGACACGCCAAGGAAACTTCGAAGAAAAAGCCCGTTGGACTCGACTTCAAAGAAAACAAATATACGTTTCTACGTTAACCCCTTGAATTAAAAGGGAACTCTAGTACAAATTCTCATTTATCTCAATGTATATGCAGGCAAGTTCAAAGTCAGGGAAAGGAAAGGGACCGAGAGATAGGCATATTGATATGGAAGAGTCTGCACCCGACATCCAGCTATCTCAACAACTTCAATATTCACACCCGACACCATTCTCAAATTCACAACTTCTGTTGGTCAGTATACAGAATTTATTTTAATGTTATCTGTTTTGTAGTTATATTTATGTTTTTTGACATAGGGTGACGCCAAAAGTCAAGTGTTTACCTAACAATTACCATCAACTAATTTGATTGCACTGTCGTCTACTAACGTTATCAAATCATTATAATCCAAAGTCATTCTTATTTTTTTTTTACATGTTTGCTCACCCAAATTTACCGCATCCATGTCCATACTTTGCTTACCCGCATTTATACCATCCAGAAGCCACAGTTATCGAAAAAAGTCAAATGGGGGTACAATTTTCTTCAGGTAAAATTTTAATCAATCTGAATGTTAGAGGCCGATGTTGCTAGATTTCTTAGCATCTCATGTTTTATTACTTACTTCCATTCTTAGGTACATGCTACAGATACTTTTAAAAGAGCTTCTCACATTGCAAACCTTTCCACTGATGTCCCCAATACTCAGCCATTGACGTCGATTCGCAACGATGATATAATCTCATTTAACAAGCGACATGGGATTAGATGCTAAATCGGTGCTAAATATTGTTTTATTTTATTTCTATATAGTGGTCATTTTTCATGTTTAATTGTACCCATGACTGATGAAGAAACGGAATTGTGTATGATAATATTTCGAGCTATTATTCCTTATCCAACGGCGATTGTGAATTGCTTTTCCGTCTTCACTCGATACATAATCATATGGCAAGAATAAAAAATATTTATACCAAACATATAATTAGAGGACCATAGTTTACACTAATTTTTCGATAGCAAATACCTAGTTTAATAATGTTAGTCTTCCATGCATGCAATCCCATGTTGCCTCCTTTGGGCTTCAATCAAAAGTCAATCAAAAACATAAACAAATAATCAGTTTTGCCTACTAATTACGAAGTATGGCCGCTTTTCCATTCACTTCTGCACTTCCCTTTCCCTTGTGGAATGTCACGTTCAATGAAATTTCGATGTCTCATTTATCGGCAATCCTAGCTAGATTGTCGAATATGCTTGGAAAATCTTCGACTTCCTCGATGGCCGCAGGATTCATCGCTTCATTAATAGTTCTCAATTCACCGCTTGATTCTTCATTTGCGACACAATCAAAATATCCACAATTAACACTACGGGTTTTGAATAATCACCCTTTATTCTCCCTCTCAACCTCAAAAAATTTTTGCAGTCCGTATGCACACCATGGGCATTGTCGTTTTATCAGGCAATCCCTGAAGAAGTGGTCTGTGCTTCTACAACCGTGGCAAACACCGACATTCTTTCCTCTCATCTTGGAACAACAATCAAATGTCATTACTACACGAACTAAGAAAGTGGATAAAAATTCATGATCACTATCCTAGAATCTCAACAACTCCACCCATTTTCATCTATTCTAAACAATAGTATATATGCCTCCAGCATTCTTCCACCTTTACAAAATAGGGCAATCGGTAAACCTTCTACTAATCAACCAATTCCAACATCTTTTCACAACATTTTACATTGGATATGATAAGAAAAAATCTTACTGAATTTTTACAAGTGACATGGGATTATATAACAAGTAGTAAACCTTCTACCAATCTCACAAATTCCACTATCTTTTCACAAAATTTTACATAGGATATGATAAGAAAAAATCTTACTGAATTTTTATAAGTGACATGAGATCATATAACAAGCACTAAACATTCTACCAATCTCACCAATTCCACTATCTTATCACAACATTGTGCATAGGATTGGAGAACCAAAAATATTACTAGATTTGTACAATGCTCACACGTTAGATGCAGAATATGATCTTCAAGACTTTGGCACTTCTAGGAGGTGTAGATGACTGCGGCGGTTGTGTACGGGATGCAATGGCCGAAGGTGGAGACGCGTACGTCGATTGTGGATAGATTGGATGGTCGAATGTGGAGACAAGTGTGGTGATTGTGGACTGATGCGATGGCTGTATGTGGAGATGGTTTCCAAGGTTTCGAATCGAGGAAAGTGGAAGAAAGATAGCCGCCACTTTAGGATTAGAGATCGTGCGACTGTTGTTGACGAAGGCCCTGATCGGAGATGGAGAACACAATGACTATTTGTTGGGTTTCAAATGGATGGAGAAATTGGGAATTACATACAATTTTGAATTCTACTTCACGTACAGATAGGGGTGGGCAAAAACCCGCCCAACCCGATCGGGTTGGGTCGGTTTTTTCCATTTTTTTCTTGGGTTGGATTGGTTGGCAAACTTAAGTTGGTCG
>CAIGRO010225471.1:0-15397 GCA_903798355.1 Fraxinus baroniana | reverse complement strand
CCGGCAGCAGCTTGTCGCTGCGAGCCGCTCGCAGCGGCTGCTGTCGGCAGCAAGCAGCTGCCACAGCAGCTCGCAGTGGCTGCTGTCGGCAGCTTGCAGCCACTGCGAGCAGCTCGCAGCGGTTGCTGCCGGCGACGGATGCTGCCGGCGACGGAGCAGCTCCTGACGGCGAGGAGGGGGAGGGGGAGAGGAAGGAGGAGGGGGGGGGATAAAGAGGAGGAAGGATGAAGTGGTTGAAAAATTAGGGTTACACTATTTATATCACTTGAATTTTGAAAAATAAAATTTAGTCTCTGATTTTTGAATTTTAAATCCCTAATTTTTTATAATTTCCCAAATAGGTAAGGTAACTCTGTCAAATGGACCCTTATGTATAGGATCTGGCCCATTGTCTATTTGTGGGCTTACATTTCTCGGCTCTTATCCATAATCCTTGCGTGCCTATATGGATTCGGCCCGCTAATTCTTCCCATTAATGATGATGTCTGTAACGAGGACTAACATAAAAAAGGAAGCAAAAATATTAATATCCCAGTGCAGTAAGAGATCATTTTTTTTTTCTTTATCACTCCAGTGAGAAGGAGAAGAAGGGAATCAAGCAAAGCCAGGATCAAGTGGGTTTTTAACTCTTGCCAATTAGTGTATAATTTTTTTTCCTGTAATTTAAACTCTGTTGTCTTTGTTTTGTTCGATCAATTGTCGGATGCAGATTTCTTCATAAACCCTAACTTCTCCAACTTGAAGCTTTTGAAGGTAAGTTTACCTTTAAATTATCTCTATGTAAAATATTCTACGCATTTGATATGTTTTTTCACGTATATATACACATAGATGGAATGAGATTTCTCAGGTCTTACGAGATATGCAAATTATGTATATGTTATAGTGTTAAATTATTTAATTGTACAGGGAGTGTTGCTAGTGATGAAACGAACTAAAAAACTTTGAAGTTTGGATTGTGGAAATTATATCGGTTTGGACTCTACTGCATTGCGTTTAAAATTCTGTCGGAGCTGCAAAAGTTTGGAATTAGAAGGGAAATTAGAAAGTAATTATGTCACTTTTGGAAGTAAATTGGAAAGAAGAATTAATGTTTCATTTCTGCAGGACGGGAGTTGTGGTAATTTCTCAATGAGATTATTTTTTCTTGAAGAAGAAATTATTTTGGTCAGTGTTATAAATTCCATTGATTTGCTACTTGCGCTATTGGAATTGAAAAATGCATAGCCTAACCTCTATTTTTATTATATCTACTATTTATGTTGTGGTCGGTCTTCATAGGCCTTAGCGTATTACTTTGCTGTTGATGTATGTATAATGTTTGCAGCCAACAAAAGGAGCAAATTTGGTAGTTTGCTCATTAGCACACTCGGTATCTCTGCAAGATTCAATGGCAGGCAATGGCCTGTCAACATTAGGCCGTGTAAAACTTGTTGATCTCATACCATGTGAAGGCCTTCCTTCAGACTCATACAAATTGTCTGTTTCAACTTTGTCCCAATCTCTAGCTCAGTATTCAGCTGCCATTATCCAATTACCCGCGAATGATGGGGCCCTTTTGAGGTCTTGTTTGGAATCATCTCGTCTCTACTTCCATCAAAAACCACCTTACCCTCCTGCAGATATTATTCATCCCGATGACTTCCATGAATGGTGCAAGACATCTGGTTACCGTGCAGACCCTCAAATGTGGCAAGAGATTTTTGATTTTAGACCTGGGCTTACTACTGCAGAACCTAATAATGAAATTGAAATCCCTCCAGCTGGTTTAGTGGACATATTTTCACTACTTGGGAAAGCGTGTAGGGACATATTAGATGCCATCGGCTTTTATTTGAATCTGCGTAGTTCGCCTTTCAGCGAAATACTTGATAACGTGCCTCTTAGAAATCGGGAAATATCGTCTTCAGTGTTGTCTGTTTTTTGCCATGGGAGACCATCTTTTCAGGGTGCACAGCAACATAATTTAACGACTCAAGAAGATGGCGAATTAGTAATGTTCTCAGACCATGAACATCAGGTTGACAGAAGCCTTATAACTCTTGTCAAGTCAGATCGGGCAGGCTTGCATGTAAGAGACTTTCATGGTCATTGGGTCCCAGTGGACGGCGATCTTGGACCCCAAGAAGCAATTATTTATCCTGGGCTTGCTTTGTACCAGGCAACTGCGGGCTACATCAACCCTGCAATGCATCGTATTGATATCAGTAATCTGCAAGGTTCTATGTATGGGCGTTGTTCTCTGGCATTCAAACTCATGCCAAAATCCATGACCAGTCTCAACTGTTCAGAGATGAGGGCAGCTGGGCATGGGGTGGAAGCTCAATTCCAGCTTCCTGTATCAGTCGACGACTTTATGCAGAGATCCACTGACCAACTTCTTAATGGGAATAATTTTGCCACATTCAGTTTCCCTACAGCCCAAGATGGTAAGTATTCCTGATACTATTTTTTTTTTCAGTCACTTAGAGAATAAATCTTATGAAGTTAATTTATCATTGCACTGAATACACTGTCTTACTTATTTATCCTAGTATGTTGACTATATGTTACGAATGGGAGAGCATCTATTAAGAAACAAAAAATGAAGAGGAATATTTGTGGGAAGAAAGGACTGCTAGTTTTGGTCGCTATTTTACCAGATTAATATTATTTGTGTCCTTGGCACGAATGCTGTCATATTGACCTTTTCCATTTTTTAACTTTGAGAAATCACGGGTTCATAATCATTATATGGTGTTTCCTGCTGTAACACTGTAAAAAGTTTTCTTTCATTTGGCTAATATACTAGTAGCCCTTAGAAGTTTTTAACAACAGGCCCTTGGATCAATGAAATGCTGGTACAGGATCAGTGAAACCCGTCATGAGGAAGAAGAGGAGTAATTCAAGTTGTAAACCTCTTCCACCTTCGAAGAGATTGCGACTCGAGGCACAAAGAGTTCTGAAAGAGAGGGTTCAAGATATTGCTGATAAGAAGGGTATCAAATTGAGGTTCTGCACCCTGAAGGAGTGTGAAAATCATGTCCATTCACTAGACAGCCCTTGTGCAAATATAAGAATGGAGATTGGATGGCCGCCAGGAGTTCCATTTGTTCACCCACATGATCTTCCTAACAAGGCAAAGATTGGATTTCTTGAAACATATGAGCCTGGTTGGTCCGCAACAAATGGTATGGAATAAAGTTTAATTGGATTTGGACAGCCGAATTAACAGACTTCTACCTGCAATTGTAAGTCCACTTTACAATCCCTTTCAGTTTCTATAATTAATCCACTGACTTCTATATTTTTAACTTTGCACTGCCAGTCTCCTTATGCATGATACTTTCTGTTTAATCTTCTGTTATAAAGAGGCCCCATTTATAGCCAAAAGGAAAGTAGACATCCAAAGACATTCACCAAAACTAAAGTGCTGGAGATGCACATGTTAAGAACAAGAGTATGAAAACAGAAAATTCTTGCCCATGTTACAACTACATTGGTAAAAGTCACCCTTAAAACTGGTTCCTGAGGTGATGGTCATCGTGTCCCCACAAGCCAACCCTTACATAGCGCATTTAGAGCTGTTACAGTTTATTCATTCTTTCATATAAGACAACCGTGACAGCACATATTCCCAGCTTGATGACATCCCAAAGCTAGTCTTCTAACAAGGGTAATTCCTAGTAGCGTGCTTGCTTCGATACCTGCTGTTAAAACAACATTGGTTACAACTCACCCTTGAAGCCAACTTGTAAGGGGGAGGATGTCCAAGTGAATATATCACACAGTTTAAGCTTTAATGAATTTATAATTATTCACAGTTCAAGCTTTAATGAATTTATAATCATTCGAGTCTAATTGAACCCCTGAAAATACCTTCTCCTTATTCTAACCAGCATTATAAAATGTGGAAGTGCTCTAGACTTTCTTGCCTGTTTTTGGGATGTCCTCATGTCCTGCTTGTATAACATATTAATGAGTTGCTCAATTTCACCGAAGAGCATCTCCATTTGATCATAGTGTTGACCAACTCTTTGACTATCTAGAGTTCATCCAACTTTCAGATCAGTAATTTATCCTTCACTACATCCGATCTAACTCAATGCAATACAAAAAAAAAATGTTACTGCGTCCATCATTTGTCATTTGTAGAAGATGGTTATCTTTCATCTTAGATCTCCTCCTCAAAATATGCTCATTTGTGTTGTGGCCTGTTTTGCAGGAATGTATTTTCAAAGAGACCATATTACTCTCTTGGTCTGTCATGGCGTACTTATGGACCCGTTCAAACCTGCTTTACCGAAATTTTGTCTCTTACAAAGGTGCTAGTTCTTGGTTTGCGATTTTCTCCCCATATGATATTATGTAACATAAGAAATTTATGTTCCATCATCCAGAAATAAAATATCTGTAAATGCATAAATTTTGAGAAGTGACAAAAAAAATTTTGTGCCATGATAACTTGTTTGGATGAATCATACCGATCTTGTCTTCAAGATGGCCATATGTGGTGGTGGATGCATATATTTTGAGTTAGGAGGCACAATCAAACTTGCAAAAACATTGTGAAAAAAAATTAAAGCATTCGATATTTCATTACATTTATTTTCTACATGTTCAATTAGGAAGTTTTGTTGACTTCATTAACTGCAATTCATCCCGCTAAAATTAGTAAGTTTTGGCTGCAACATATTATTTGGTTTCATCTCTAATAGTTTTTCATCAAAGCTCGGATGCCATTTCGTAGAGAAGCTTATTTTCTTGAACAAAATAGTTTTTATTCTGCGTACTCTTACAATTGCTTCAGTCTTTTTCTCAATAGAAATTTATACACACACAAATCCAACATATAATTCACGTAATATTATGGATGAATTTATGCACTTCAGATCTAATATATTTTATGTGTATTATGAATTCTATTAATACAATAGATTCACGATTTTTCTTCTAGAATCAATTGTAAATAGACTATCAATGTTCAATGTATCGTCTTTAACATTCATAATAAGTTTCGATAAACTTCCAACAAAATCAATTTCAGAAACTTTTAATCTAAATACAAATTAGTTTTAAAAATCAAAACTGTCAGCAAAAAATTCTAGACGGAGCAAATATGGCTAATAAATCATGTATTCCTAGATCTATATGAAGCAATTTACCAAATGGCTATGAAAAAAAATCATATAATACACAACATTACATGTTATTGCTGTGGGTGTGTTACCAAATTGTGTAATTTTCATTTGCCTATCATTTCAATTAATTAACTCTTTTAACTTTAAATGATTATAAAACCTCTCCTAACGGTCTTAAATGTGTATTTTTATTTTTCTATTATCCAAATTTAGATTGTGTTTGGTATAGATTAAAATCAGATTTTAAGTGGATTGCGATATAGGTTTTTAAAATGTGTGGTTGAAAATATGTGGGACTTATGAAAGATGTGGTTGATATTAATTGTTTGACTTTAACTTAGATTAAAATATGATCCAAACAGACCCTTAAATAAAAATTAGTTGAATCATAAAAATATGATGAAAATGTTGGAGGATCGGATTCCAAGGCCCATTGAAAACATTTCAACAAAGCCCAAATGCGTAAAAAGCCCACATTTGTAACCTAAGGATTTTCCTACAACTTTCATCCTCCCAATATATGTAAACGAATAGCAACACAAAACCCTAATCCGCACACGGTGCTCAACGAAAATGGTGAAGTTCTTGAAGCCGAACAAGGCGGTGGTCCTCCTGCAGGGGCGATTCGCCGGCCACAAGGCCACTATTGTGAAGAATTTCGATGACGGCACCCGCGACCGTCCCTACGGCCATTGCCTGGTCGCCGGCATTGCAAAGTACCCTAGCAAGGTTATCCGCAAGGATTCCGCCAAAAAGCAGGCAAAAAAGTCGCGCGTGAAGGCATTCGTCAAGGTCGTCAACTATAACCACATCATGCCTACGCGCTATACGCTCGATGTCGATCTCAAGGACATCGTCTCTGCTGACTCGCTCGTCTCGCGTGACAAGAAGGTGACAGCCAGCAAGGAGATCAAAGCCAGGTTGGAAGAGAGGTTTAAGACGGGCAAGAATAGATGGTTTTTCTCTAAGCTCAGATTCTGAGGTGAAAAAGTTATAAAATAATGTGATTTTTGTTGTTTGGGAGAATTGTCGTGTTTAATTTGGATTGTATTACTAGATATTTTGACTGGTGAAGTTCTCTAGTTTTTGATATTGATTAATTGATCTTATTTTGGTTATGATTTTTTATCAAATATAGCTTTGGTTAATGCTTGTGTGTTCTTTTACTATACTTATTTGGATTGATTTTTAGTAAAGATTATGATTCATGCAGTTGGTAAAATGCGTTGATCGGGTGGACGTGATTAGTTCGAATTGATTCGATGGTCATGAACTTGATTCTTCTTGTTTCAAACTAGTATTGAGTGATTGTATCCACGTTGATTATTGAAGATGTCAATGAATAACCATGTTATATTCCATATGCTGTATACACTTGCATTTTGCTTGTAATTATATTTTTGTGCGCGTGGGTTGGTTTATCTCCATTTCATAACTGCAGATATATCTTGAAAAACTTCATCTTTGTGGAGCAGAGTTATCAAATATGCATTTCTATGAACTTGTGCTCGGTATATGGATATGACAATTGAGACTTGAAATTTGTGAATTTGTAGTACTCGTAAATTTTGGGAGTTTGGTTCAATGATCTTGAGCATTTGTTGACTTGAGACCCCTCTACTATTCCTGTAAATTCCAGTTTTATCGTGGTTTGGAGTATACAGCATTGACAAAGATTCTTTTGCCTAGTCGCATCAAAACAGTTTCAATAATATGTAGGCTAGTTCTGCTAGACAGTTTTGTGTATAATCAGTTTGTTGTTTGCACGCCATCTCTACAATTGAGTATCATTTAGTTAACCAAATATCATTTAAAAATCTTATGATTATCAGTTTGAAAAAATTGGTTTTTGGATTGATAGGGATTATATCTATATTGCTATTAATTTTGATAGTTGAAGTTTCATAATATTTATATGAATTTAATTAGATGACTTCGGTCATGATTCTTTCAGAATGTCTTTGGTTCATGCTTGTCGGTATCTGAATTTAATTTCTTTTTGGGTTTGTGTTAGTTAATCAGTATAGATTAATTTATATCTTATTCCTATTGTGGCAGTCTAAAATAGGCATCTAACAATCAGTTCCAGTGGGGCATATGATTTTCTTTGATGCTATAGGATTGAAAAATTTGTAAAATAATTCAAAATTGGAAGTGCTGCTAAATGCAACGATAATGTCTCTTTTGCATGTAGCCGGAATCTTGTTGCTATAATTGTTTTAATATGGATTGCAATGTCATCAATTTGCTCTATAAATTATAATGACTAGAATTATTTTCTCATAATTGTTTCAATATTAATATTTGCTCCGTGCATCAGCATCTGGCTTGAATTTTGTATTTGCACACGGAAATGTGCAAATGTTCCTCAGATTTTTCTATGTTTTGGTCACGAAATAGGGCTATATAACTTGAATGCATTAATAGTTGGTTAGAATGTGCAAGTTTGTAACAACAAATACTTGAAAATGATGTGCCGAAAACTTGGTCTGGATGTGCCTATTTTGCAATCTGAACAGAGTGGTTCCTCGGTTCGGATATAGTTTCCCAGAACCTTGACAGGCTTTAAATCATTCACGGTTTAGCTCCATGGCACTAAAAATGTATGAAGTGAATCACAGGGCACAGCCCAATTGAACATCAATCACTAAGTGCTACTTTAGTTATTTAAGATAGTGCGTCAATCTACTGTCATTTCTTTTACAACTACGGCTAAGCCGGACTCTCTTTCAGTTCTTACCCGATTAATTGATTTTAAGTTAGTTAACCTGTATAGAGACTTGGCTTGAGAGGAAAAGCTCATGTCCGGCAGGCTGGTTTCGTGTCACTCAAGTGAAGACAGTGTGAACTGCCCCTGAGAGGTCACTTGACCTGGAAAGGTGCTTTTTTAAGTATTTCAGTCGAGGAAGGCTACAAGACTCGAAAACATCACAAGGTTGGATCATCTAAAAGCATGTTTGTTCATTTCATTGGGAATTTGGTCTCTGACGGACTTTGGTTAAGCCCATATTTCGCAAATCACGAGTTTTGAACATAAACAATTCAAAGCTGTAGCGGCTCATTCATTAGCCAGAACAACTACATGGATATTTGCTTTTCCAAAGCTCCTTTGGAAAGTATTTATGAACGATTTAAATTATAAATAGATAGAAATTAGTGATGAATAAGTTAGTAGTACTTGTGAATTTTATCAAATGTGCTAAAAATTAATCAAACCAATCATAAATTGTTTATAATCATTCTATATTGGTTGGGTATGTTACGAGAGGGATAGATATTTCTTAAAAAATGATACTTGAAAAAAGATATTCTCATTTTGATCAGGCATGCTTTCAAAATCTATTTCCCGCTAGAATTACAAATAAGAAGAATGAATGACCTAGTTGTCAGCTACTTATTGGTTAAAGAAACCCGGTCCGGCCTGTGAGAGAAGTTCCTCACCAGCATCCCTGCCCATCATTATCATGTCTTCAAAAGCATATGGGCCTCTTCGAGAGGTTTCGAGTACTGAAGGGTTGAACACAAGAAATTAACGTTAAAACAGCGGTAAACTAAATTTTCATTTATCTTTCCTATCCTCAACCTCAAGTTACCGTTGACATACCTCGGGTTCCATCTGGGGATGCCACCAATGCTTTAAAAATACAATTTCCATCCTCGTCCCTACGAGCGTATCCTGCAATTGGAGTTCGACAAGAACCCTCCAATTTCTCTAGAAAAGCTCTCTCACATGAAACTGCTAATCTGGTGTCCTCGTGATTCAAGGACGCCAAATAATTAGCCTGCAGAAGAAACATTTGAATTAGAGAAAATAACTGGACGATGAAGAGAGGCATGAGTAACTTTTTTTTCCTACAATCTGCACGGGAAGACAAACAAGAATTCTTGAATGGTACACACACGTAACCAAATACGTATATGTGAGTAGAAATAATAAGAAAATGACAAGGAAAACCAGCAACTTCCCAGTTAGAGGGTATGCTCGTAGCAGAATTCGACAAATGTCTGGCTTGATTGTGTGGAACGTCGTTAACTTGATAATAATATCAATTGTAATGTGCAATAAATAACTACTTTTTAGAACCAGATTAGATTGAATATAAACTTGAGCTTCACCCAAAATTATGACCCCGCTAACTTCCTTTAACTTTCATAAACATGCCCTTTAGCTACAGAAAATGAGAAGGTAATCTCAATTGAATCTGTGCAACGGAAGATACGGGAAGTATTGGGTGGGGAATATTGTTGCTCCTATATAACAGAAGCCTTTGACAAGTTTGTATACGTGAATGATTTGAACAAACCAGAAAAAATTCAAGTGTGGAAGTATCAATTTGTATTCTTTGGCATGATACGGAACCATAACTCTCCTACGTAAATGCAAAGATTGGGAAGATGGAACCAAAAGAGATCAGGGTGAAGATATTTAGAAAAAAATAACAAAATAGAGATTGTGCAGAGTAGCACGTACCATCTTTTCATCATCACTTCTACAGGCAATCCCAATAGCTCCTTGAGCAACAGCTGGAAGCATATCATCAATAGACAGAACAGCAGTAACATTTTCTGTCATGTTGAGGCGTTTGAGCCCGGCTAATGCCAATAATGTAGCTTGGACAACTCCCTCATTTAATTTTCTTAATCTTGTTTGTACATTGCCTCGAAAGTTCTCGAGCACCTATAAATAAATTGGAGTAAGAAAACATAGCAGTGAAGCAGAATGAGACAGCATAAACAGCCACCCAAGATTTTTGAAGAGTAAATAATGCTGACTGAAAAGCCATATCAAGCAAGCCAGAGAGGACAGGCCGAACTCATATTCAGCATCCACCTTGTATCGTGTAGTTGCAACTTTAAAAGAATCTTTGAAATGAACCTGCCAACTCCATGTGAACTTACCTATCAATAGGCAACTTTAACTCGAGAAATGTAAAATGTTGTCAAGCCTTTATACCTAACAAGGTGCGTACTCATATCCTTGAGAGATGTTATGTTACAAGAGAATATCACAAGTAGCTTGATCCATTCGTATTGGAGATACGTTACAAATATAACCTGATACAGGTCAGAGAATGTGACATTCACAAAAACGTAGGACATGGACGTGTTGTAGACAAATCAAATAACCATAGATATAATCAACTGAGAGATCTTAACAGCATTGGTAGAACTGCAAGAGATTGAAAGGAGAAATTTTGTAGAAAAAGTAAGAGAAAAAGGAAATAGGAAATTCTTAAAGTATAACAAAATAGTTTTGGCAAAATTCCACATTTCAAAATTTATGTAAATAACAATTGTTGTTAAAAATGTCTTCTGTGAGTCTCTGTCCGTGGCAAACAGATTAGAACTAGAAGCATCCCTGGCGTCTTTGTGACATGCCCACCTGTTGACTGAACTATAAAGCCTATGTTTGAGCTCTATTTTTCCCAAAACTCATATTTTCTAAAACTCATTTTCTACCGCACATTATCCCATATAATAATTTTGCATGTAAACCCAAAAATTTTTCCTATTTTTTTAGTCACATTCTCCAAAAAAATCGCTATTCCAAAATCTATTTTTCTTCAAATTTGGGCTCAAACAGGGCCAAAACATTAATACCTGATCTGGGTTTGACACTGATACAGTTACTGAGGACATTATGGATTTTCTAACACATAATGAATAAATCAATTTACTATATAACAAGAAAGCAAGATGATTTTTTATAGCATAACATGCTCACATTTAGTGATGGATATCTGTGGAGTATTTGGGACTTCCTTCTTAGTGAAGCAGTGCCCACAGTGCTTCCAGCTGGAAGCTCAGCCAATGAAGCTGCAGTCAAACAAATAAATGCATCCCGGACATCCTCACGTGGAAGATTGCAAGGTAATATTGTCTTGTCAGGAAGATAAGTGGGAACATCTTTCATTGAGTGGACAGCTATATCAATGTCACTATTAATGAGTGCCTCGTCTATTTCTTTTGTGAACAGGCCCTTTCCACCAATATCTGCCAGTGGCTGACTTAATATTTTATCACCAGTGGTTTTAATGATCACAATTTGAATGGCACCCTCTTCAGCTAACTCAGGATGTGTCTCCATCAGTTTATTCTGCGTTTCATAAGCTTGGGCAAGGGCCAGTGGGCTGTAATACAGAAACAATAGTTATAATAATCAGTAAATTTAAGAATCAAAATGATTTTTTTTTATTAGAAATGGAAATATCCTATATCAATGGTTAAATTGTACAGCTCATGGAATATATAGAGTAAGGGAAACATATCTTCCTATGATCATTTTGGGATATTGTATTTAATATGTTACAGTTGAAAGGTTAGAAAGCTTCTTGTCCAATATTGAGAAAATGTGATTAGCTAAAGGAAGGAAAAAAAAAAAAAAAAAAGCGTAATACAAAGGGAGAGGAGAGAAATTTTTGTATAGTTTGTCCATAATTTTATAGGTGTTAATTTTAGGCTGCTGGTGTCAATGGTACATCTTCTTTTACCACTGAACTTTTAAAGATTCCTAATTAATGCACAAGTCTCAACGTAACATAACGAAGGCGGAATGTCAAGTATCCTTATTCTGTGTCATCCTTGGAAGCAGAGAGAATGTCCAACGTTATATTTCATAATAGCCGACATGTACTAACATATTTCAGTTCAAAGTGAAGGATACACAAATCACCACAATCTGCTTTAGGTTTTTGCTTTCATTCCAGCTATTATCAGAAGGCGAACGTCTAGTCCATTTCATTATAAATTCAGTGCTGGTATGACTGCATGGAAAGGGGAATTTTTATAACATGTGTATAACATACCAATTCTCTCCTGTTAAGGCTTAGTACCTGGCATGCGAATTAGGTCTGGGTTATGCCCGTCTCTTTATTTTATTGATGCACCACAGAGTGTCACTTGTATTAAACTATCCTTAGAAAAAGGAGGGCTGAGGGGGAATGTGCATAGTGGACCACACAGTTCTTTCTGCAGTTCTCCATGAAATTTGAATTCCAAATCCTTAAAAGTGACTGCCGAAATTGGAATGGCACTATTTATTTTATAACAATCTCTGACCAAAACTAAGAGATTTGATTGATATCAAAGCTAAATACTCCGCATATGACATGGAATATGACCTCTAATTCTTTTCCTTAATTCTATGGGGCACATATGGCCTATAACGAGAACATAATCAAGGCATTCTTCTTACATCACTTTTATGACATAACAAATCCTTAAATGAAGAATTTCAAAGGTCCATAAAGCAGATGCGCACATCTGAAATTTTTCATGCAACTTTTGGTACTCTCACCATCAAAACTGATATATACATCTTCAGAATTGCAAATACCCCATCCATATCATTTCTCCTCCTTCATATTCATTATTAGCTTGATTGGAAGGTGAATTCGTGAGATGAGGACAGGACTTTTCATCTCGCAATAAATGATCAAAAAGCCATATTGCAGTCATAATGAGATACCACAAAGAAAAACTCTTATGTTTCCAAGTCATATATTAGTTATATAAAATGCTAAAAGCAACTATAATGCCTTAGTTAGCCTCTTGGGAATGCTTGATGTCCGGTTCATTTTTTAGACAATTATAGAAACAAATACTCATACATGAGAAGTAAATAAGAAGTGAGTTGAAAAACACAATGCCTGATGTACATCTCTTTCTACTTTACTTCCCAAATGTAAATTTCTCATTTTCTCATCGAAAACAGAGATAGCATTTAGTTCTCATTACCTCATTACTCTCAATTGAAACCAGGACTCTATTTTAGTAAAAATATTAAAACAGTCACAAGAATTCAAGCTCAAGAATGTCCACCCATCCATCTTAATTTTGAGCTCAAGAATCCATTTTAACTGCTGTTACATCTCTTCCAACGAAGTCCTAAGCATGACCAAGTAAACTAAGCATGGCCAAGTGAACTACCCACATCATTCTGCCCATATGGAAATTCAGCCGAACCTCTATTAGCTGAACCCCTATTGGCTGAACCCCCATGAAGAGCTGCGCCCCAATGGATGACATAGGATAGGTAGAGGCGTATTAGAGAAAATCTTCATACTAGATCTTGTATCAAGTGGGTGATGTGACAACTCACTAGATATGTAGTTCTACTCAATTAAACACGTCAAGTCTAGTTTTACATGTCAAATATAGGGCTGCCAAGCCGTCACAGCATTAATAACAAAATGGCCTATGAATGATTGATTGATGTCTATGACAAGAGGTTCCAACTGTGCAGATGAGGTCACGTGCCCTCTCATCTAACGACTCTCAATCATCATCTTCTACTATAAAAGCAACACTTAGTATCATTTTAAAGGAGGCAAGTTTATACTCTCAAAGTGACCATTGATTCTCTCTACTTTACTCTTTACATCAACCCCCTTTTTATCAACCAAATAGTCACATTACAACTTGCCAAACACTTCGAATCATTCTCTTCATTAATTTATCAATATAATTAGCAATTTGATTTGAGTATATTGCGATTTGGCTTACAAAGACGTGAATTTCTAATTTTTCTGTTGGCTACATCATTGATCCATTTTTTGGGGTCAACAACTGCAATATACTCTTGCCCATCGTAACACAAGCTCAATGTGCAATCTCTATCACAGAAATAAATAAATAAAACAGTCAACCGTGCATTTTAATACTCAAGTTTAACAATAATCAACCCATACCCAGAAAGTCAAATTACGAGCATTACCTTCCCCGAGTGCCAATTCTAATCACAGCAGCCTTAGTTTGAGTCTGCTGTTCAACAGCAACAGAATCCCTAATGACTAGATTTCTTTTCCGTCGGCTATAGAGTGGAGATTTAAGGCATGGCAAAGAGAGCCCGAGAGCTGAAACTGAGCGACCAGCAAATGCTCTTGTGTTTACACGGAAAGGGCCTTGATTTACATTAGCTATGATCTCCATATTAATTGAATGGAGAGAAGATAGAAAGTAGAACAGAGATTTGTGTGAGGGGTTTTGAATTTTTGGTTCAAAGATTTGAGCTTGCAACTTATCCACCAGGTCATCGGACACGTCAGCAATTTGAAATCTTGGAAAGTGTTTTTGTGGGNAGATTTGTGTGAGGGGTTTTGAATTTTTGGTTCAAAGATTTGAGCTTGCAACTTATCCACCAGGTCATCGGACACGTCAGCAATTTGAAATCTTGGAAAGTGTTTTTGTGGGCAAAAATGCTGTTTGTACAGCCATTAAGGTACAGCCGCCTCTAATTAGGGTGGGACCCCTCACCATCCACTGACCAATTATCTGTTACCACACCTCCACCGAATGCTTCCCTTTGCCAACTAGAATTGGTTGTGAAAGGAAAAGGTTAATGCAAAATTACAAAATAAAAGAAATAAGATTTACGAGTATTACTTAAGTATTTCAAAATTTCATAATTTACATAAAATTTATTTACATCTATAAAAAATTTTAATTGACATTGTTTTAATATTTTTTACGAAAAAATACCCCTAAAAACACACTTTTATGTTCTTCGTTTTAACTGTCCATTTTTTATAGCATTACTCTTTATGTTGTTGATCTTTACTTTTCTTAACACGATGTACATTTTTTAAGAAAAAATGTTGTACATGCAATCAAGTAATGGAATTGAAAAGATGATCAATTTCAATGAAATCAGAAAATTAAAAAAAATTAAAAGAAAATGTGACGTGTAACAGTTCAATGGACTTCAAGATAGAAAATCTTTGTGGACTCAATGGCAGAGTATTGTAAGAATAGAAATTATACAAAAAAAACTTGAATAAAAAATTCAAGCGCCTGTTCAATTGTATAATTAAAACTCCAAGCATATTTCTTTCGGAGCTTGAATTCTAATTATTTGATCAATTTGGATCCCTATAAAGAGGTATTCTTCGCCTTCCACTTAAACAGCTCAGGAAAGGTTCAAATCCAATCTCAGATGACTTAAATAGCAAGAACGGTCAAAAGCAGTAAATCATCTCGCAAAGATCATCGATCTGAACCTTTATAAAATTATGAAAAAATCTATTTGTACTAAATTTTTGACATAATCTTTTACCTACTCGACAAGTGGCGGCCCCCTATTGGGAGGGTGACTGGTGGCCGCCACGTGTCGAGTAGGTAAAAGATTATGTCAAAAACTTGGTACATGTAGCACTACCCTAAAATTATTATTATCAATATGACCTTCAAAGTTTTATCTTTCGAAGTGGGTTACATGGGCCAAAGTAACAATGGGGGAAAAAGGGAAATTATAAAATTTCAGGGGTTTAAAGATTGAA
>CAIGRO010225459.1:0-13234 GCA_903798355.1 Fraxinus baroniana | reverse complement strand
TGATTTTTTATAATTTCCCTAAGTAAAATATTGCAAAAAGATAACATATTTACTGATGCAACTATTAGTCACCTGAAAGCATTTATTTCATTTTTTTTTTAAATATATAGAGAATCATAATTTGAGTCTAACTCAAGAAATTGTTGTTTAAATACATTTCATAAATAATGTATTATTCATTAAAAAACACTTTGATAAAAATATTAATAATGAGAACACATTCTATATATAAAGAATATTTTAGAGTTGATTATTTCTTATGTATAATTTATTAAATTCTTTCTTCACTTAAGTTAAGGTTTAAACAATTTAAAAGGTACGAAAATATTTTTGAATTTTTTTTCGATATAAAAAAATTGCAGATTGTAGATGATAGTTCCTTGAAATTGGTCTTAGGACCCCAAAATTTCAAGGCCGACCTTGATAAATCTGCCATAAATTTGTGGTTAGATTAATGTATCCACGCTCCTAGTGTTTCGGTTAAATTATAATAATTAATAATGCACTTGAAACTATCGTTTGGATAAATATTAAGAGCCTATTTGGTAACAATTAAAATTGAAAATATGACTGTTATTGGGTCTCACCCGTCTAATAAAAATCAACAATAACGGTTAATTTTTCAATTTTAATCCGATTTTAATCTCTATCAAATAAGCTCTAAGTTTTTCTCGAATGAAATGAGACTTAAAAAAGCAAAATATTAAATCAATATATATAATATTTTGGGTGTTCACAATTTAGACTTTAATGAATTTCTACCATCTAGATAAATAATAGGATTGGGAGTCGGATGGGTCGGTCTGGATATTTCAATACCCGTAACTACCCATTATATTTCGGGTATTTCGTAAATATAATCATTCAGATCTTTGTAGTTATTGGAACCAAACTCAAGCTCAAATCCAAAGCCAAACCCAATCCATCTGTTCCGATTCGGGTTTGATTTTCCTCATAACATTTTTTATATACATTTAATAAACATTTCTATATAGGTCATTTCAATACATATACCTAATACGCTACTATTCGACAATATTTGTGCAATGAAGAAAATCTAGTTAAGAAATCTTTAAGAAGCAAAATAGTGGGGACTAAAAAAAAACAACGAAAAGAGAAAGAAATTAAAGCATAAAAGATTAAATTACAATTTGAGAAAAAAATATTTTTTTCTCAATAAACATTATTTAATCCATAAGTGAGGCATGCTGAGCATATAATTTAATTATGGAAAATGTTTAAATTTTTTTACTCTTAAAACAAACGACTTAAAAACAAAGTAGATATATAACTATTTATTATATATAAATTGCAATACATATATCGAACTCGCTATGTTTGAATAAAAAAGGAGGGAAATTATATTTTAAAAGAGAACCACAAACTTAAGATAACCAAAAAGATAGAACCACAACTCAAATAATGCATATATCAAGTTCAATTGGCACGGATTATAAAAAAATAAAAATAAAAATCACTTAAGTTTGAAAACAATGCAAAAAAGTAAAAGCTCAAATTACAAAGAATTCATCAACTTCCACCACAATCTAACTTTGAAATTTTTGATTCATAAAAAACCGAAATTGTAAAGATTAGCATGTACTTGTTGAAACTTTATGATGATAGCCCAAGAATAACAAAATAAGAGTGCGTGAATTGATTTTTTAAACATTTTTTTGAAGAATTAATATAAATTCAAACAAATAAAGACTAAATATCTTAATTCAAATAATAAGTACAAATACAAAAGTGATAAGTAAAAGGGAGAGATGATACAAATAATATAATTGTGAGGTTCAATCCAAAGCAATGATTTACGTCCTCCGTTACCAAACTCTTTGACACAAGCAATGCTTTTTCTAGGGATAACAATGGGGTGGGTTCGAGACAACCTCCCTCCCGGCCTCGCCAAACAATTTCCCGCCCCGTCCCCACCCAGTTTTACCCGTTTAAGGCAGGGCAAGGCCCTTGCCCCGTTTAATTTTTTTAAGTTTTTTATAATTCATTTTATTGCCCCATTCATTAGATCGAGACAATAATATATTTTTTAATCTTTAATTATTTTTAATAGTTAAATTATTTAAATATATTTGGTAAACCAATGTTTTATTGTTTGTTATATTTTTTAGATAATTTTAGTTGACATTTTATATTAGAATTAATGAAATTTCGTGAAATTTCCCATTTAAAATATTGAATTAAAAAAAAATTAAACGGGTCGAAGCATCCGTTACTCGTCCCTGCCCGAGGCAAAGTTATCCGCTCTGTCCCCGACCCGAATACTCGATTAAGTGGGTAATCTTCGCTCCGTTTGGGGCGGAGCCCTGCAGGGATCGAGTTTGTTGGATTTTTTTTGTCATCTCTGACTTTTTCACTATGTTGATTGATTTATGATGTAATTCAACTCTTTACAACGTTTCCGATGACTTACAAATAAGAAGTACCGATCCTTATACAATGTTGAGGTTTACAGGACTTCAATATGGCTCACATGGTGACTTTATAATGAAGTTTCTCTCTTGATAAATAATACAAACAAGTTAAGTAATAAGAGAGACTAACACTTCAATGAATAGTAATAAATTATAGCTTAAGTGTTAGATGAATTTTTTTTGATGAATATGATAATAAAAAAAAATTATATTCAATCAATCAAAGTGTTTCAATGAGAAGATCAAGAAGAAATTAATTCAATGTAGGTTGAAAATTTTCTCAATATATATATATATATATCTTTTTTAATGAATAATTGTAATAAATTAAGTATTGAGGGTGTGTTTGAGCCACATTATTTTGGAAGAATGTATTTTGGAATAGTAGATTGATACAAAATGCGTGGTTGAAAAAGAAAAAAAGTTATTGATGTGATGTAAAATATTATTTTATTGAATAATGTGTGGTTGAAAATGAGGAGAATCGAGAATGAAAACTTTAATGTGGCTCAAACAAGAGCTAAGAGAGGAATTAAAAAACTTCGATGAATATGATGATTTCACAACTTTGATTCAATCAATCAAAATTTTTAATATGAAGAAGTAAAAAAGTTTATGCAATGTAAGTGTAAAGATCTTAAAAAATATATATTTTTTAAGATTAGCACAAATAAGTTATGTACAAAGAGAAATAAAAAATTTTGATGAAAGAAGTGATTCAATAATAAAAAATTTTGTTATGAAGAAATAAATGAAATGAATGTAAAAATGTAAACTCAAAAAAGATTTTTCACAATTATATTTCACAAGAAAGCTCTCTTCTAATTATTTTATGAATGTAAAATGAAGTGGTGTTTCTAGCAGTCAAAACGCCCAAAGTTCGGCAAACTAGACGTCCCATCTGGACGTTCGCATCCTGAATTGGACGACCCAACTAGCTGTTGTGCATCGAAATTAGAACGGTTAAAAAAAATGACCGTTGACAAATCGAACGTCCACGTTGAATTTGAATTTTTATTTGTTTATTTTTTTGAGAAATGTAGGCTTTTGAATGAGTAATTAACATTTTAAAAAGTTTAAATATCAAGTTGAAGTTTTTACCCTTTGAAAAATAATTTTTTTATGCAAGTATTTTTATGAAATAATCTTTCGTGCATAAAATAATTTTTGAGTTTTTATCATTTTATTGTTAAATATTAAAGTATTAGTACCTTTATATTTGAACTAAAAAAATTAGTTTTTGATCTTATTTCGAAACTTGTCTCTTAGACTTCTTGTCTTAATCCTTCTTTAATGTTTCTTGACATTTATTTTTAAGCTCTCGTCTAGAATGATTTAATTTAAATGCTTAACTTCCATTTTGATATTCATTTCGAGTCCGATTTATAATGTGCTGATTTTGGCAATACTTGATTGATTTTAACATTGAACTATCATAATTCAAAATCAATTGTTAGAAACAATATTAATCTTGTTTGTTATGATCACATTAAGGATGAAATCAACCATATGTCAACATATGAAACTTTAAATGCGGAGTTACAGTGCTGCAACGATCCTACTTTTTTGAAAAAAATTCCCCAAAATCTAAAATTTTGAAATTTAGGGTTTGAAATTTGCATTCCAAAATTTTATAAAACCAAAATATGAATTTCTACCCAAAATCTTCCTTTAATTTCGATGGTTTAACATGAATTGGCTCTAATACCACTTGTTGAAACTTTATGAAATTTTAAACTTTATAAAACTAGAAACTTTAGAACTTTAAAATCTAAATTCCTTTATTGTCAAGATCCTTCATGTCAAATTACCGAGAAAATTAATAATGTGGAACATGCCTTAATTATTTGGGAACAATTTTTTATTGTTGGATCTTGATTCTGGATTTTGAATCTTGAAGTTTAAACTGCAATCTTTTTATGTTTGGCTTCTTCACTTTTAATCTTGAATTTTGCCTCCTTTAATTCTATTATTCTTATTCTTGATTTTCCTTTTTGATCCATAGTCTTGAGTCGGCCTACACTTTATTTAGATACCATAAACCCAACAATTTAATCACTTTTAATCTTGAATTTTGCGTCCTTTAATTCTATTATTCTTATTCTTGATTTTCCTTTTTGATCCATAGTCTTGATTCGGCCTACACTTTATTTAGATGCCCTAAACCCAACAATTTAATTATTTATTAGATCACTTTAATTTGACTCAACTTTAATATAACCTTATATACAATTAAGTGAATAGTTCATAAATTAGGTATTAACTATTACTAAACCAATTTTCAGGTCTTAAGTTTAAAAATACAAAAATAGGTATTAATTAATTATATTTTATTAATTAAATATATTAAAATTTCAATTATACAATTTCACGATCACAGATGCATCCTTATGCTTCACAAATTATTTACTGGTCACATTTTATCAAATTAATTGGTCACAAATTATTTCGAGATCACAAATCAAAAATTTTATACGTCACAATTTATTTTATTGGTCACAGATCAAAAAAATTGTAGGTCACATTTTATCGATCGATCACATATTTTCAAGTTGAACCAAATAGTTGGTTACCACACCACCTTCGCCGCTGCCATACCACCACCACCACAGAAATGCACCACCGTCGCCAACAACAGAAACACACCACCATCGCTACCAGAAATAACACCATGACTATCACATTGCCGTGGCCACAAACACCTGTTGTAACACCACACACCACCTCCACCTCCACTTGCAACTTCAATCACCCACCAACAGCTAACACTCCACAAACAGCCATCACCTCATAGCGTCGTCGCCGCCTCCACCATTGCTGTCAGCCACCACCACAACTACCATTTCCAACAACAAATAAGATCAAAACCAGATCCCACCACCATCACTGCGACCACCAGATCTGCCACGACCACCATCACTGTAACCACCAAATTCGCCACCCAACACAGCCAACACTCCACAACTACCGTACTGCCATCAATGTGACCACCAGATCCGCCACCCAACACATCCAACACAATTCCATCGGCAGAGATGGGAAGCGTCATCGGTGAAGGTAGGTAGAGAGAAGGTGGAGAAGACGGGAGAGAGAAGATGGAGAGATGGAGAAAGAAAGAAAATGGAAATGGTTTCTAGGGTTTGTGATGAAATTGATTTATTACCTGATTTTTGAATAATTAAACTTTCAACCCGATTTTTGAAAATCAATCTTTAAACACATGATTTTTTGTAATTTTCCTACAATTAATTATATATGTAGGCTCTCATGACAAATTAATAAATCCAGTTGTATTAACCTTTGTAATGCAACAATTTTATGTGAGGTGAGAGCCAAAAAAGTAGGAGACAGACCTAATTTCTTAAGATTATAGTTTAGAATTTTAGACAAATTACTATCCAAATTCAGATTTCAAGGTTTTGTATTTTTTTTTACCTAGTTTGTAAACTGTAAATATAGAATTATATAAAAAATTGGTTTCATTGGGGTTCCCACGATTCGGGTTCGGGATCAAGAATCGACTCCGACCCAGACCCAGACCTAGACCAAGACCCAATCAATTCTCAATTCTAGTTCCTAATAGATATTTTTTTTTTTTTGAACCAAACCGAAACCTCTAATTTCGGTTCAGTTCCGGTTAAAATGCCGAGACTTAATTTTTCTATAGTGAAATGAGACTTAAAAATGTAAAATATGAAAATCAGTATATTAATATTTAGGGCGTTCTCAACATAGATTTTAATAAATTTCTTAATATTGATATATTCTCTCATGGTTCATGAATTTAAATAGAATTCCACTTATTCTATAAGACGTTAACATAATTAAATATTATAAATTTTAATAAATTTCGAAAATTTTAGTAAAATGATACATTATCGAAAGTTCATAACTTTGTCATGTTAAATAATTAATTTCACCAATCAAACAAATAAGTATCAAAAAATTATAATCAGTTCAATCTGAAAATTGAAAAAAATTACAATAGACAAAGTTAAAGAACAAAAAAATATATCAAGAAATTAAAAAATAAGTTTAATCTAAAAAAAAAATGCATTTTATTATCAAGTATAATATGATAAAAGACAAGTCCAATTTGTGAATAGAGTTGGAAAAAAAAGGTGAATAGAATCTTAAAAGCAAAATGGTCTAATTAATTTTTTGTTATTAGATGTCCAAAATAAAACTCGATTCCAGATTCTTATAAAATCGAGAAACTCTTGTAACAATTGAAATTGAGAATGAGATATTTTATTTATATGCTTAGAATTCATTAAAATTTATATTCAAATAATTCCAATCAATGAATTCCTATAATCTAGTGATTTACAACATATTTAGGCCCTGTTCGATAAATATTAAAATCCAATTAAAATTAAAAATATGATCGTTATTGGATCACACTCATCTAATAAAAGTCAACAATAACGACTAATTTTAATCTAATTTTAATCTTTACCGAACGAGCTCTTATTGATTTAGAAAATTGCAACTTTTGGCACAGGTGAGACTCTTTAACACACTGGATTTTTAAATCTCTTCGGCAATATTATATATATATAATTTTTTTTTTTAAAATTCTTACTCGAAAACTTCTACCACTAATGATAGCCACAAGTCGTTAAGAGGAGAAAGAGAGGAAAAAGAATTAAAATAAAGTATTTTCTTGACAATACGTTTTAATACAAGGCTAGGAGCAACTATATAAATTCATGATGTTGAAATTAAGCACCAAGCACACTTCTGGAATATGATATTCTTGACATAATTTCCGATCGTATCTAGTTTTAACATATCACTAACATTCGAAAGACCACTGATTATACGAGTTATGCATCTCGATAAAAAGCTCATGCAAATTTCTCTAAGATTCCCTACATATTTTTACCTCATCTAATTCCACTCGTACACAATGGAAAGACATTGCTTTATTATGCTTATACAGGTTTGGTTCATACAAAGTGACTAATCCTCGCAGTCACAAGCAAATGCTCCCTTTCATTCGTTTTTCTCACTGTGTAAGCAGCTTCGAGTCACATGCCACAATCTTCATGTGACCAACGGTCTCCAGGAAATCTTCGCTCTTCAACTGTACATTTTGTAAGATGAAAGTCCAAACGTTGTCACAGAATCTGTAGGTGTGAAGATGTCCCTGGGGCAAACACGGTGCAGTTATAAACAAATAATTACAGGATTGTGTTCAGTAACTATGCTCTACCGCAACATCAAAAGGACAGTCAGGCTAAAAGGTTGAATATACAAGGATATGTCATCGACAGCCAAAAAAAAGAGGACAGATAATTGGAGGAAGAAAAAAATGACATGCCCGTTAACCACGTTCTCACATACACAGAACAACTGCTAAAGAAAAGAACAATCTGTGTAATCAAATAGCGAGCTAAAATTGGGCAAAAAATCTTACAGAATAACCAAGGCTGAATAAAACTACAATGGCTCCACCACCATCACATGCAGAAAAGGGGTCATAGAATGCTCTTGTAAGAAGATAGTCCTAAAGCCGTTCCTCAGGTGGCCTAAATTAGGATTTTAAGCATATAGTTTGGTACATTTGAATCAATTAAGTTATTAACATTATTAAACTTTGTAGCACAGACAGTTCAATTAGGGTAGCATGTCCGTGTCTGACACGTGTCGGACACGAGTCGATACCTACACTCTACCGTAATCATTTTTCTATTTATATTAGAAATACTATTTATTGTTAATTCAAAATTATTAACAAGTAAAAAATAGCTACTCATGTTTAAGAGATTTAAACAAGAAAAATTAATAAGTAAAACTAAATTTCTACTATATAGATGAAGAATTTTTAAGAATTTAATCAACGTGTCGTGTCCGTACTTTTTTTTAAAACAATCGCGTGTCGGCCACGTGTCCGTGTCGGTACATCATAGTTATTAAATAAGTGTAAAAAGGACTCAAATACTTTTCATAAAGAAATATCAGCAAAAGAACTAATAGCAAAATGTGGTACAACGAGAAAGAGTTGAGTAGGCATGAAATGATCTCAACAAGTTGCAGACAGATTAATATTGCTCAAAAAGATGCTGGATCTGAAAATTAATCAAACTGTTAACCCAAAGAACAGAAGCAAAAACAAACAGATTACACATATAAAATAATTATTAAAAGGAAGGGAGAAGGCGAAAGGCGAAAAATTGTACAAATAAAAATTAAATTTATCTGAATAGCATCACTAAGATAATCCATGCTACAAGATAAAATTGCAGCTAAACAAACCATGGTTGAAAGTATAAACCACTGAAACACATTGATGCATAAAATTTATGGACATCTTTTCATATTAAATAAGCAGCAACAGGAGAAAAATGTCATATTAAAAAATCCTTGACAAAGTTTATATTATTTATACACACTGGTTGTTTATGGTTTCATGAGAACATCACGTTTAACAGAATCAAGGAGATAAACAAGATAAAGGAAAAAACCCAAAAGCATACCCAAGAAAACTATTATAAAAATTGAAGATGACTGATTGACATTATTCATTGTTTTCTGGATCGAATTGTATTTAACATCAGAGACTAGAAGCTATTTTTTGCTTGTATAGGCCATATTCTCTTGACCACACATCATCTTGGACACAAGTCCCCCAGAATTGCAGGTTTACCTCAGTGAAGAAGTCAATTGTAAAGTCCCTGAACTGAGCGATATTTATGAATTCTAGAAAAAGATAAATCATCAATTTTCAAATACTATAGTTGCTTTGAAGATAGAACAGACAGCTAAATAAATAATAGCACTTTCATATGAATGGATAAGAAAGTGAGATGATCAAAGTCTGTAGAATTTGAAGGTTTTTGCTCTATTTTCCAAAAACATTAGCCTTCTCTGATATACTATTACAATTTTTCTTGAACGAAATTTTAGTGTTTGATCTACGTGATTCAAGACATTCATGATCTCCAGTCCTGTTCTGAGCTTTATGTGTCTTTAAGACTCCAATAAGCATAAAAGTTATGATGAACGTAGCATTTAAAATTTTGGGTGGTTGTGAGCTCGGTATGTCTAAGTATGAAATCAGCGTGAAAGTTAAAAATAGAAGTAGCATTTAAAATTTGGGCCTGAAGCTTAAAGTCTTAAAAGGATTTACCAGAGGAAAAAATAGCTTGTTGCTCAACAAGTTATACATCCCCAATATCTGAAGTAATAACAAACATGGAAGAAGAACATATAGGTGTCAATGATGTGTGTCTGTTCGAGGAGCAAATGACTGTTCTATAGTGCACCTTCTAATACAAGCCCCTGTCTCAAGTGAAGTCTAGGTGAGATCTTGCTTTTTTCTTCTCCTCAGAATTTTATCGCATACTCTTCAACAAATCCAGAATGCACCTCCCTCGCCAATTTTTGTGAAAGAGCACTCCTAGATTTAGCTTTCCATTACCTTTACATTCATAATCTCACACTCAAGCACATAGCTGTTTTTCGCTTCAGATGGGAATGGATGAAAAAAGTTGCTCAACTAGGAAAGAAAACACACCCTAATGCACCTCCCTCGCCAATTTTTGTGAACCAGCACTCCTGGATTTAACTTTCAATGACATTACCTTTACAATCATAATCTCACACTTAAGCACATAACTGTTTTCAGCTTCAGATGGGCATGGATGAAAAAAGTTGCTCAACTAGTAAAGTAAAGTGACAAAACTCAAAAAAATAAATAAAAAATGACACACTCAAAAAGTGATACAAACTCAAAAAAGTGACACAAACTCAAAAAAAAAGTGACGAAACTAAAAAAAGTGGCGAAACTAAAAAAAAGTGACACACATACTAAAAAATGACAAACTCAAAAACTAAAAAATATAGCTTGTTACTCAACAAGTGCTACATCCCCAAAATATGAAGTAATAACAAACATGGAAGAAGAACATATATGTGTCAATGATGTGTATCTGTTCGAGGAGCTAATGACTATTCTATAGTGCAGCCTTCCAATACAAGCCCCTGTCTCAAGGGAAGTCTAGGTGAGATCTTGCATTTATCCTCTCCACAGAATTTTATTGCATACTCTGCAACAATTCCAGAATGCACCTCCCTCGCCAATTTTTGTAAAAGAGCACTCCTGGATTTAGCTTTCCATTACCTTTATAATCATAATCTCACACTCAAGCACATAGCTGTTTTCTACTTCAGTTGGGAATGGATGAAAAAAGTTGCTCAACTAGGAAAGAAACCACACCCTAATGCACCTCCCTCGCCAATTTTTGTGAACCAGCACTCCTGGATTTAGCTTTCCATTACCTTTACAATCATAATCTCACACTTAAGCACATAACCGTTTTCAGCTTCAGATGGGAATGGATGAAAAAAGTTGCTCAACTAGTAAAGAAAACACTGCCTTGACACATCAACTAACACGCTGAAATGATACCTGCACTCAAAAAGGAAAAGAATGTGCTACTTCTATGAGACAGAATCTGCAGCCATCCGAAGGGGGTGAACATCTTTTAACAAAATTTGGACAGATTCACACTTAAAATTCCAATTCCTGCACTTCGAACAGAGTTTTTATTAGCTGATCTTTGCAGGATGATGATCCTAAAAACTGATATACCTTTAAGTACTCCGAGGTCCTACAACTTCCATCAGAGTGCCATCTCATATTCCTTCACATCTTCTTATATAAGGTCTCTTACTTCGAGGCATATCTCACAATGTTACTCGAGATTATTTAATATTCTGCAAGTTCCGGTAACTTCTATAAAATTGGTGTATAATGTATAAATAGATTACATTTTTTAAATTTATTTTCTTCCAATAATTGTGCAGCATGTCTCCTGACTGCACCTATAGTTTCCAGTTTTTCATATTTTCTCATAAGACTTTAAAAGAAACGAATCACACATTATGCAAGTGTTCATATGCAATTACATGAAATTCTAATAAAATTACATTCTAGATTAGTTGAGTATTGCTTTTGGAAGACCATTCAAGATGCTGTCATACCTTGAATTCTGAACAGGAGAGGCACTTGCACACTGGTATTCGCACTACAATTTGTGAATTATTGCTAAATTGATATCTGATACTTTGTCATACTTTGAAGAACTAGAGAGGCACTAGCACGCTAGTACTTGCACTACAATTTGTGAATTGTTGCTAAAGGATATCTGATATGTGGAACTAATTGGTGCCCTCAGATGATAATTCATTTTTCTATCGCAGAGTAGACATAAAAAGGAGCGTACTTTTTTTTCAGATGTATTTCTTACCACTAGTAAGCCAAAAAGATGCTGCTCTTTTTGCAAAATGGTAAATCTGTGTCACAGCTTTCTGATCATCCTATTCTCATAAAGTACTCCATACATTACTAGTTCACTTAAAAATCATTATGATTGTACTCTTTAAGAGATGCACACATTTAAAGATCTTGGTCTTGTAGAACACAAAAAAGCTCTTGAAAGTATAGTATGTTCCGATGCATGAATGCAACAATTCGGGGACAGACAAGCTTCCTAGAAATACTAACAGACATTGCAAAATGAGAACTAAATATGGTTACATACTTCATGGTTTTCACTTTTTCCTGCAAAAAGCTACTATCATGGAATTAGATAAATATGATTTTTTAGTGTGCTACAAATCAAATGTACAATAGCATAGTGACTCAAGGTTATTTAATCTCACGATTTTCAGTTTTTCTTGCAAAGACAAAAAGGGTCATGGAAAGGACAACTTTGAAATTCTTTCAAAGTTGGCCACATGTTACCAACCATGAAGATATGAAGATGCATGTTTTTGGGATTAATATAGCTACATTAAAAATAAATACTAACAGTTTGGCAAAGAAGGACAGCAGAGCAATGCCAAATGAACATTCTCGTGATTAGTTCAAAAATTAATTCAAGCAACGAACTAATATCAGTAATTTTTTTCTGCAGGACAACAAACTAATTAATATTTTTCCTTCTCAAATTAAAAAGGCCAACTTCAAAATAGTACCAACAAATTTATAGATACATGCAAAGACAAACCTTTAAATATATTCTTTCTGCAAAATAATATTTCTTTACCTTTATAGAAACCTTGCTCTTCACCTGGCTTTCCAATGCTTCAGTCATCGACTGCAAGCCATAAAAACATCAAAATCCAAGTATTCGCATTCCGAGCATATCCATTTATAAATCTCCGTATGTTTTCACACATTAATACACAAACAGGCACAAATTCATCAAATAAGAGACTAAGACCTTGTCAAATTGAACAAGGACTTGAATGGCAAGATCAGGGCTAAGAACACCACTCGAAACCATCTCGTCAAGTGTCTCCGTCAGGCACATGCCAATCGTCGATCTCCTGTACAACTCAAACGTCGCCATTTTTATGCCGATCTATCCAAAAGCCACAACCAAATAAAAAAATTAAGATCTACAAAAAAATAACACAAATCATATCAATTTAGTTCTTCAAACCAACTCGAAAATAGAACGATAATTTCAGTCGAATAACCAATAGCAAATTAAAAAGTACATGATATGAACTTGATACTTCATTATGTATAAACGGAAAGATGTGTGTAAGGAGAGAGAGAGAGAGAGAGAGAGAGAGAGAGAGAGAGAGTTACGAGCTCTAAGATTCGTTTGGAATTGAAGCTGGAAATAGAGTGGGAGAAGAATTGGGGCTTTATATACCCTAGTTTTCGTAGCTGGGTATTTATATATGGGTAATGATATTGGCTCCACAATTTTTACTTCTTGAGCCACGTTTTAATTGTACTTAAAACTTCTTAATTTTTGCTCATTATATCACTTATATTG
>CAIGRO010225420.1:0-14368 GCA_903798355.1 Fraxinus baroniana | reverse complement strand
GGAAAAAAAGAGGCGAAGAAGGGAGCTTAGGGTTTTGGTCGACTAGGTAGAAAATGAAAAGGGAAAGTGTGAGAGAGAAATGGCGAGAAAGAAATGGAGGAGTGTGAGAGTTTGTGTGTAAAAATGGTGAAAATCATGAAGATTGTAGAGATAAATGGCTCGGCTAATGCGGCTCAATCAACTCGGCTTGGCTGATTATGGCCATCTGGCTTATGAATAGTGCAAGTAAACTCACTCTTTGTATTATGTAGGATTATTGGAATAAGGTCTGACTTTACAGCCATGGAGTCAAAAGTGAAAATGATTTATGAAATTGGGATCAAAGTGTAAATTAATAAATTACAGGGGCACTCAGATATTTTATGGTCATTACTTACTTTTCCTTTGATCCCGAGCAACATCGGCACGAGTTCACCACACTCTCATACTTCTGCGCAATCCGCCACTAACTGAGGCGGCGCGTGTACTTCCCTACACTTCATTTGTCGAAACATAAAATTTGTTTACTTTATCTTTGAAAGTTGTGCGATGAATTTCACCGGCGATCTTGATCTTAAGGAAAAGCAGGTACTCGAAGGCCACACCGATAGGGTTTGGAGCCTCTCCTGGAAACCGGCGACGGGCGTCAATGGTATCCCCGCCGTACTTGCTTCTTGTAGCGGCGACAAGACCGTACGAATCTGGGAACAGAGCCCTGCTACCGGCTCTTTTCAGTGCAAGGCACGATTTTTGGGTTATTTTGTTCGATTTGCAGATTGGGTTTCGCTTATACACGTAACAATAAATCTGGTTCGGTGATAATCAATATAATTATATCTAGAAATGGGAAAAAATGTGTGTTTTTTTATATTTTGTACAACTTTACGTTTCTCTGATAATTTGGAATCTGATTCAATGATTGAATCTTGTATTTCCATTTATGTTGGATAAGAAATGATAAATTGATTGAGAGAAGCTGACGTATAATGACGATGTAGCATTGGGTGGAATTGAATATTACTTTTTAAAAATAAATGAAACTATTTCAAGTTGGATCAACTGCTATAAAAACGCATTTGATCTTGGAAATGTTTTTTCTATTTTGGGGCTTAGTATTTTGCCCCGAAAACTGGGAATACAACTATTTTTTCTCATTCAACGCCCTCGTTTTGACTTTAAAGGCTCATGTTTGGTATATTGCATAGTTTTTAAACTGTATTTTCTATTCAAATAATGCTCATATGTATATGGATTTTAATTTTGATTATTGAGTGTCTTCATTTTCATTCTATTTCCTGTCGATGCTGGTGACTTCATTTTTATGTGATACTATGTGATCATGCAGGCAGTATTGGATGAGACACACACTAGGACTGTTAGATCATGTTCCTGGTCACCATCTGGCAAATTGTTAGCGACAGCAAGTTTTGATGCCACTACTGCTATTTGGGAACATGTTGGTGGTGATTATGAATGTGTCTCCACTCTAGAGGTATAATTTAATTTTCAAATTCCATTTCAAACTGTTAAGAAAAGTATATCATATTATATATTCTGCCAAAACTGCTAATATTTTCTCCTGAATCCTAACTAGTTACAACGTTTAAAACAATTTCCATTCAGATATCCCACCTCTGACCTTTGGTCTCAAAGCATTAACACATGATGCAATTGATTAGTATTTTTTCCTCTATTCAATAGTTGTAAGATCTCTCTGGCTCATGCTGTCTTTATATGGATGCAAATGTTGAATTTGCGTACAGGGCCATGAAAATGAAGTCAAAAGTGTCTCTTGGAATGCATCTGGCTCACTGCTTGCAACTTGTGGACGAGATAAATCGGTTTGGATATGGGAAGTATTGCCCGGCAATGAGTTTGACTGTGTTTCGGTTTTGCAAGGACATACTCAAGATGTTAAAATGGTCCAATGGCATCCATCTATGGATATCCTGTTCTCATGTAGCTATGACAACACTATTAAGGTGTATAAGATAGTCGAATATCCTATTATTCTAGTTATGCATTTCTACTTTAATGTTTAACCAGTGTACCTTCTGTTTATATTTTGAAATACTGGAAGATATTGAATAACATGCATCTAACTCTGGCAGATTTGGGCTGAAGATGGGGACAACGATGATTGGCATTGTGTTCAAACTTTAGGTGAATCTGATAGGTATGGTTTTGCACTGGTTCTTCGTGTTTGAGAGAATTGTATGGTTCATGCTCATTTGCCCATGGCTTGTTCCATCTCTCATACTATTTCAAAAACTTTCTAATAGTAACACTTGCTAATGAACTGTGATTTAGTGCCTGTTTGGCAGCTGTTTGTAAGTTGTTTATAATAGGTCAATTAACTTTTTTTCCGCACATTTCGTATGACCCACTAGTACTACCTAGTTAGTCACCACTCATTTGTATCTATTTATAAATTAAATCCATTATAAATAACTGCTAAAGAGGCTTTTAATATATCATTTCAAATGCTTGTCCTGTGGTTTTGTCTCTTGATTCCATATACCAACATTCTACTCCTTTCTCTGTTAACTAGGAGCTAATACGATTGGATAAACTGAGTCACTTTTTCAAACCTTTCTTTTTTTACTTAATCTGTGGTCACCCTCTTGGTTTACGGATTTTAGGTCAACAATTATTCTGATTTAAAAAGAAGGATAACCTATTAATGATTTTTAAATTAGTATAGTGTCATTAGTTAAATTTATTCCATGTTTTCTTTCTGCCTAGCATTCTAAAGTTTAACATGAAACATGAATATCAACACTGCCCTTGTAAACATGCGTATGTACATTCACTCATATTTCTTTCTTCTTCCATAAAATTACAGTATCAACTGTTATGAATTCAAACATTTGAAATGCTTTTCAATGACATTGCAAAGCTAATTGAAACATGACTTATTTCTATATAATCTATTTCAGTAAGACTTCTAAACATCTTTTCAGTGATAATAAAATAGTGAAGGTAAAAATAGTTTTCTCAGACATTGGAAATTATACAGGAAAAGAAACTGTGATAGAAGTACGGACAACGAGAGAGAATTTGTAAAGTCTTATGTCTTACTGCTTGCAATGTGAAAGACCTTATTTATAGGGTTACAAATAACCAAAATAAAAAAGGTAAAACTACTTAGCATAATCTTCTCTAGGAATACCTGCCATAATCTTTTTTATAAGAACCTATCATAATATATCTTACGCAAAGAATTGAAAGAATCTACAGAATCAAATTAATAGGTAAATAATCAACAGAGATGACATAATATCCTAATAAGGAAACAAAGAAAACCCTGTTTGTCTAGGATTTGATTGAACAAGAAAAATAAAACGTTTAGCACTCTCCGTCAAACCGAAGATGGTGATGTAGAAACCAGTATTAAGTTTGAAAACATATTGATTCTCTGTGGCCTGCTACTTTGACCCACAGCCTTGAGCATATAGGTTAGGTACAATTGATCCATTAACATTAACATCTTCTGATCTGCATATTAACCTTTAGAAGTCGAAAATAAAATCAGTTGAAATAGAACTCATTAACTGAATTACAGAGTCCATCCAGTGTGTTGCAATAACATCAGGTAAAAAATTTGCTCTTACTGCCAAGCCAAAGGTCTTTGCCATATCTGTTTTTATATACTTTATGTCCCATCCCACGAGTTATCAGATCTTTCCCCTAAACAGATTGTGGCCTCAACACGTATCATAAAATTTTAAGATTTATTTCCTTTCTGTTATTATTATTGTTATTCATGGTTATTATTTGAGCTTCACTTGCTTATCAGTTTTGACATCATTTTCCCTTCATTTGCTTTCAGGTTGTTTATGATTTTGTTAAAATCTCATGTAACTGTGTTTGCGTTTCCAGTGGACATACATCATCAGTCTGGGCTTTATCTTTCAATTTGGATGGAGACAAAATGGTTACCTGTAGGTGCGCATAACTTTTCACACGCTTTTATGCCATTTTATTTAAGTTTGATGAGAATTGCAATTTCCAATTATTATTAGAGCTGTAATGCAATTATTAGTAGATCAGTAGTTGTGAAGGGATGTATAATTTAGTCAAATTGCTTTTGCAGTGATGATCTTACTCTTAAGATATGGGGTGCTGACATAATGAGGATGCAGTCAGGTGATGGATATGCACCTTGGTGAGCAAATTATCATTTGTGTGTTTTATTCGTCTTCTTTAACGTTGCTTGAGATGAACTTTTAGAGTCCTTTTTAACTTTGCATTTTATCTCCAAAACTAGAGGGTTTAAACTTGCATCTATCTCGTGAACTTGATGTTACAGCTTCTTGGTACATGTCAGATAATTAAGGGGACAAAGAAATAGGAAACTATTGAAGGATTATGAGAAAGTCATTTGCCCCATGGAATGGGTCTAATTAGTATGGAGCGAAGATGTTTATTGCTGATTAATGCAATGTTTGAGAGCATAATGATGATGCAAGAAAAATATTAGTCCTTCGTCTAATCCATTTGAATTCAGGGGTTATTCAATATATGTTTCTTTTGTATTGTGAGTTTCATAATTCACTTGATTAATATTGCAAAAAATAAAATATCTACACTTTTTTAAGCAATATGCAAAAGATAATATACGTGCCTTGTTTATTGGTTATGCTTATTTTTGTATGATAGTCCTTCCATTTATTAGTTGATGACCTTATTTCCTTTTCGTCATAAATTATGATCTCTTTCAGATTCAAATGAGGCTCAATTTTATATTATTTTATTTTCTGGTCTTGACGTTATAATTTCATTGGTACATGTCAGATAATTAAGGGGACAGAAAAATAGGAAACTATTGAAGGATTACGAGAAAGCCATGTGCATAGTACATTAAATGGGTATAAATAGTAGGAGGGAAGATGTTTACTGCTGATTAATGCAATGTTTGAGAGCATAGTGATGGTGCAAGAAAATTATTAGTCCGTCATCTAATCCATTTGAACTCAAGGTTACATAAGACACCACTTTCCAACTGTCACCTAAACCTCCTTCTGATCAAACCAATATATTTAGTTTCTTGAGCCTTGAGAGAGTAGTTCTGTAATTCCATTATCCATCTTTTAGGTGGTGCCAACTGCCAAGGAGAGCAGCATAGGAAGGAAGAAGATAGTTCATTTCGTTAAAGAGAAATTTTAGAACTCCATTAATGTTAACTGACAGTTGGTGCCAAGGAGAGGATAGGAATATGTGGTTGAAAATGTTAGGGAAAAACGAGTTTTTCAAAAATGGGGCTCAAACAGGGGCTTATTCATCAGAAGGTGGTTTAGGTAAAATGTAGGGATATGTTATGACCCCTCAGGCACAAAGGGGATACTCAAAGTAACGATATGAAGAACCATCATTTGTAAAATGAAAAGATCTCATATAATGTTGAACCCGTAACCCGCTGTCCCTCTTTGTATTGCTATTATGAACTTTGTACAATTGAGCAATCAAAACAGTAGACATGATTAACTAGTTCATATATGATATGCGTCCTTACCTTATGGGTGCAATTGTATTTCTTTTTCATTGTAATGTCTGGTGAGAGAACATGTAACACATCAATATGATCACAACTTATAACCTGGATTTCTTCAACAACTTTGTGTAGAATCCTTGTGTAAATTAGAAAGTTTTTGTCTGGGAAGTGTCAAATGTTGTTAGATTGAAGCTATATATTTAGATCTTTGTCTCGGGGGACTAAATGGAATTCTTATACATTAACAACTTTTTTATATGAATGGAGTGCCGCACTCATATGTAGTACTAAAGTCCCCTTGTTTTGAGTACTACTTTTACATGGCCTGTCTGCTTTCCTGGCTGAAAAATTAGCAAACTGATAAACTACTTTCTTTTGCTTTTTCAGGTCACATCTTTGTACCCTCTCTGGCTATCATGATCGAACAATTTTTTCAGTCCATTGGTCAAGGTAGTTAGATGGATATGGCAATTAATTTACCATTTTCCTCTGCCCCTTTCATCACACACAGTCTTTTGTTTAAATATGTATGTGGTGATTTTTAATTATTTTCGGCGTACAATCTGTTTTGGGACTTCTCATGGGCTCATTTTAGTTGTGAATATTTACAGGGAAGGAATAATTGCCAGTGGAGCAGCTGATGATGCTATCCGTCTATTTGTGGAGAACAAGGATAGTTTGGTATGGACAGACCTCCTCCCTCTTAACCATCTTGATCCCTGGTTCATTTCATAGGGCACATCACTTGTGTTTTTCTTATTGCTTTTCATTTTTTCCTTTTTGGTCTCTCTCTCTCTCTCTCGTGCTGAAGCCATAAAATCTTAACATCCTTGTTCTTCTAGCCTATATGACGTGCTGTGATGCTGTGCTTAAACAATATGTTTGACGTTACACAAATTATCGTCGTGCAACATATATGTTTAATCATGATGAAACCTGGTTTTCTAGACCAATCTTTTCCTACATTTTCATAGTTTTCTTCATTTCATGACTAGTAGGACAAGTCTCTTCTATATGCAAGCATTAGATGGTCCGAGGGAAGTCGGTTTGAATGAAAAAGAGAGACCAAAGTTACTGCTTTCGTGGATGACTAAGGATGTGAAATGTCCATTTTTCTGCTTACTCCTTTGGGTAATAGGCCAACCTGTACCAGATATATAGGAACTAAATATTTAACCTCTCTATGTATGGAATTGAGCAAGCTTTAAGAATTTCACACTGAAACCTTTGTTATTGAGAATTGAATTATTTTATCGTCATGAGTTGCAGGAGGTGACAAAAGGGGGTTAACTAGACCAGGAATACGTTCTGCCTATGCATGTAGTAATATTTTGTTTTGATAGACTGACCCCGTTTTGACAATGCGTTTATCATAGAAAATGCGGTGTTGCGAAATTAGTTTTCCAGAATCATGGGGAATTCTCTGAACTTAATCTTTAGTTTATTCCTGCTTTGCTGTAGTTACAATTACCTTTTCTTGGTTTTTGTTACAGGTTGATGGACCCACATATCAACTGCGTCTGAAGAAAGACAAGGCTCACGACATGGATGTAAATTCCGTGAAATGGAGTTGCATGGTAAATCTATTTTTTTTTTTTTTCAAATGCACAAGATTTTGTGAATCAGTTTGTGTATGATATAGATTATAATGAATCTGATGGGTGGGATGAGAGAGTCAATGCTCTTCTGTAGTTTTTCGGGCCTGGCAGCTGATTTATAGCAAATCTCCTACTCACTTGACTAGCATGTCACTTTATTGGAGTTGTATGCTATTAGTTGCTTTTCCCTTTACAATTGTGCAACCGATTAAGTACTTCCGAATTAAAGAAATGGAGATGAACCTCACAATTAACCGAATTTAGTTGTTCTATACTTTCTTGGAGCTTTTCCCTTCATCCATGTATAACATTTCGTGATCAGCGTATGGTTGATTTCAAATAGAAGGAACAGTGTAATTGAAAGATTGCTTTTCTTGAATAGATTCCTATTTACTGGGTTTCCTTGTACACGTGTAGTTGGTTCTACCAACTTGTTGCTTCTGAACTAATGGAGGCAGATGCTAGAGCAACTCAACTCACAATGGTCAAAACTGAATTCAGCCTGTTCAACTAACCTTCTCTTAGAGGATTTGATAAGGCCACGTGTTATTGAAAAAAAAACTTGGCTCACGAAGTAGACTTATTTTTATCTCAGCTGTATGTTTGGTTTGTGGCTTGCTAGAGCTTTGGGTATAATGTTCCCTATTATTCCTAACTATTAAACGCTGTTTATGCATTCTATTGCTTAATGGAGAGGGACCTTTTATATATGTTTGCTTTATCCAAAAATGGCAGGAAAATCGGCTTCTTGCATCTGCAAGCGATGATGGGACGATCAAGATATGGGAATTGGTGTCCTTACCTGGACACAATAAACTGCCATTATAATTATGTAGTTCAGTAAATCATTTTGTTGTGTTGTATAAATACCATCCTTTTGTTTTTCAGCTTTTGAAGCAAAAAATTTAGGAGTTTTTTTGAAGTTTGTCCTATAATTATTAGTTGATACCCAAGAATTAGCAATGGGAAACGAGTACTAATTTCTTATAGAATACCAATTCTTCAGGAAAAAATTGTGCTCTTGATATTCCACGTGGACTTCGTGCTCTTGTAGAGATTGATAGATATGGTTTTTCCTAATATTAGAGTGTTGTTCGATTTTTATCTGCTTGCTTTGTATGGAAAGTGGTACTTATTCTATTTTTACTTCTCTCACATGTTGGATCTCATTGCCATTAGGTCAGGTTTACGCCCTCCCTTTTGTACCCATGGTTTTTACTTTTATATATATGGTTGGGGAATCCAAACCCCCATCAGCGCTCCTTGGTGGTGCTTGAAAACCCACTAAGGTTATGTTGATGTTTTGAATTAAAAAAAAAACAAAAAAAAAAAAAATCACAAGCTGAAATTGTATTGTTATTCAGTAATGGAGAATCAAAAGCAGGGCAATCAATCCAATCCTTGAGAAAGTCTTCCTGACCCCGTATATCCGGAATCCAAAGCTGACCAGCCACCTTGACTCAAGTCTCTTTAGTCTCTCATGTCCTCTCTCCTCTACTGTATCTTCGCAAGTGGTGTTCAACTGTTTTCCATCACAGTTTTCGGTCAGTCTTTTCTGTGATTTGACTAGTTTGTTGTCATCATTGGGTGTTTATCGTTTCTAGAATTCTGGCGGAAGCTGATGGCTGGTCTGATTTGGATTTCGGGGCGTCATTACAGAGGCGGGTTCTTTTCGCATGAATGAAAAATATGTGGGAGCTTTTTCATTTTATTCTATTCCCATTTATTTGTGTGTTGAAGGATGCATGAATCTGTTTTATGTGGTATTGTTGATGATGGGGTCAGGGGATGGGAATACCTTTGACTTTAGGAGGTTTTTGATTTTCACATTTTGGCCAATGGGGATTGAGAATTCGATGGAAGGATATTTTTGGTTCAAGCAATGAGATTATTATTGTTGACGTCAAAAATTGTATGAACAAAATTCAAGCCAACTTAATAGATGATTTGTCAGAGCTAACTTACTGAAATAGTGGAAAAGGAGAGAAATCTGTATTAAAAGGAAAAGCTGGTAGAATATATANCTTTTAATACGGATTTCTCTCTTTTTCTACTATTTCAGTAACTTACCTCTTACAAATCATCTATTAAGTTGGCTTAAATTTTGTGCATACAATTTTTGACGTCAACAATTATCATTTAAATTGACAATCAATTTTTGGATTCATTTTAATGCATTATACAATAAATCAAGTGATCCATTGTCACTTAGACGAATGATGATGATCACTATTAATGATAAATTTCATTGTAAGATTTTCTTTTGTTATAGAGAAGATTGCATATTTGCATGCAACCATTTTGTGGAGATTGCCACTTGTTTAAAAGGAGTCAAGGTTATGTTTGTCGATGTAAATATTTATGATATGTTTATGAAGTTCCTATTTGGCGTATAGCTAAATGTCATATTCTTAGTAAATTTTGATAAAAGTTAATAAAGCGTATTGTTAAAAAATTGTGAATTTCATGAAATATATTATTAAAATTAATTATTGATTTTAATTTTAATTTTAATTCAGATTTTAATCCACACCTAATAGGGGCCAAGTTAAATAATACAAGATTAAAAATATTTAAAGGATTACCTGCAAATGACAAAAGAAGCAATAATAACCTTTATTGAGAGGGAGGACTTTGTTGCATGTACAGGGAACTTGTACATATAGCTTGACAAGATGCCACATCCTGTCATTGGACACTGTCAAAAAAATGTTGGCAACCAGCATCGGCACTCGTACAGGGATATTTCTCCTGTACTACTAGTTTAATCCGTAGGGGGAAAATATGCAGGGTTTGTACTTTGAAATGAAATTTGTAGTTACTCCACAAAAATAACAACCCTTCAAATGCAAGAGAGGAATCAAACTAGGAGACTAATCATATTCATTGCACACAAATATGCTTCTATTCCCTCATTATACAGGAAACTCCAACTTATTTCACTTCATTATGATAGAAATAGAACAAATTACATGATTATATAGTTTAAAAGTGTCTGAGTTCACCGATAAACATATCCGCTATGTCCTATTACAGAAGGGGTGGGGCTTCTGTGCTATCTCGAAGCTAAAACTCTCATTTGATGCATAACCAAAATCCTGTACAGAGATTGTGAATCAAGTCGAAGGAAAGTCTAGTTATATATTTAAGCTCTTGGATAGCGAGAGCGTCCTTTCTTCCGTAAAAACTCAGGGATCTCCACAGAACCGCCTTCCAATGAGGATGCAGGTCGCCTATTGATTCCAAAGCTGGTATCTCCCTGTGTCAGCTGATTTGCCTGCATTTCAACCATTGACCAAGGAACAATACGAAAAGATTTGAGTGGATGTGGCTAGTGCATGTGGGGACAAAGAAGGCGATGGAGATAGATGGAGAAATAGACAGATGCGCACAAAGCCCATTAGAGAGAGAGAGAGAGAGAGAGAGAGAGACCTGCAGGGATCTTCCATCATTTTCCTCTTGTCGTTTAAATCCAGTGGCAATCAAAGTTATACTCACCTGGACCAAAACAAACCAAAGTCCCACGAACATTATTGTTTCAAGTTATTAACCAAAAGATTGTCATATTTCATATTTGTCAATCCCGAGCCAAACCCACCCACCATTATGAAAACGGAAAAATACAGAGGGAGATAGAAGAAAAATAAGTTCCTTGATGAGTTATTTGTTTTTTCACTTGTCCAGTTAGCATTACATCTTATACATTTGCGAAACATCCAACATAAAAAAATCCAGTTGAAACAGCAACCATCTTCAAATTGAATATTTTAAGACCTCATTGCGGTTTCAATCATCTAACTTAACACGTTACAGTTTATAATTCTACACTAGCGTGTGCAATAGATGTCTAATATTAATTTTGGCATCCCAAGCACAGATCAGCTATCTGTTAGGGTAGATACATATAATTCTGCTACTGATGCTTAAAATATAATTTAGTAAAAAAAAGCCAATGTGCAAGTATATAATAAATATCCTTCGAACAGTAAGTACAACATGATTACAATAAATCAAACCTCAATTTACTTTTAACAAGCTCAGCCGCTTCTTGACAAACATTTGAAGCTCTTAATAGTAATGAAGTTACGTCCAATCATAACTTCTGATCACTAAATCTCCCCTTCAGAAGTCAAATTAAAGAGGACAAGCATGGATAGCAATGCACCAGGTTTCCAAAAGTAAATGTTTCCTTCAAAGGGAAACGTCACTTTCAAATTTATCATAAGAATTCAAGTTTCTTATGTTTATTATTCCTGATAATGTCAATATTCCAATTATCCAAAGTTCCTCACCCCCACCCCCACCCTCTAGCTTCCCCCAAGTCATGTTGCCCCTATGCTGGATTTAATGCTGGCTACCTTGGAAAAATTACAGTAGAGACAAAAGAATGCAAATTCCATCAGCATAAATTGGTGATATGCCTTTTCTAGCACCACAGACAACAGATTTCGCAGTACATTTAGCATGCAACTCCCTATTCCATCCCTATAAGTGCATGGACAGTTGAATAGGGTCTCAAATAACGAGTGATACGTAAAAAAGCAAGTTCAATTGCATGTTTAAACAGATGATAACTTACTTGCCCACTTAGTGATGGATCTATTACAGCACCAAATATCAGGTTAGCACTTGGATCCACGAGATCATAGATAACCTCTGCTGCAGCATTTACCTATCAATCCACATAAGAAAGAGAGTATGTAACTGATGATATGAAATATGTTAGGTACCTACTAAAAGTCATAGTAAATCATCCATTTAAAATACAATATTTACTTATGTAGGGCAACACAGACACACCAGCAAAACGTCATACTCTGCTGAAGATGAATAATATTCATTTCCTTTTATATATACTAACTGATGTGCAATTTAGGAAGTTTTGAAGATGGTAAGTAATATTTGATGGATTACTTTTTATTGGCATTGAAAGCACATCATATCATGGTAGGGTAACGTGAAATTTAATGAATCTTCCACTTACTAGATAGGCCTATTTTGGGTAAAAATGAATTATAATTAAGAAATAGAAATAGGATTTTCAGGATAGGAATAGGCTACAGAGATTCAAATCCAGATAGTACTATATCAACTTTACATAAGGCGGACTTTGTTTTGTTTGGGGTGATAGTGATAGATACGTTACCCTACCTTTATTCTACAGAATTGTACACGAGAAGTTCATTTAACGCGTCTCCTTGTTAAATCTCATTATGTAATATAAATGCTTAAACTTCATTTCCATAATTTTCAGATTGTGACCAGTTGTCTAACTATACATGTGACGATTAGGTCTCTACCCTTTCTCCTGAGCTTCACCAATCATACAGATCAAAGTGGAAATAAAAAGTCAGATGGATACAAGACGTAAAATAGAGCTTAACTGCTTCCACATACAAGACAACACCAAAGTTCAGGAATATATAATAATTGGTATTTCATGCTCTTAGTGTAGAACAAGCGTTCCTATGAATAAGATACTCTTTGGGAAACTAGCGGTACAGGTTTGTCAGACTTCTACCCTTAATGTCAATTGTCACTAGCAGGGTTGGTTGCAAAGTGTTGTGTAATTATAGTTGTCTTGAGCATTTAAATACAAGGAAAGTTGTCTAACTTTGTTACTCACACTTTAACAGCATTAATAATAACCTAGTCATAGTCAAAAGTGTGTTGCGTGTTACTTTTAAATTTATTGTGCAGTGCTGTAAAAATGTTATTTTTAGAAGTTGGATGGATATAAAAAAGATAGTTATATTGTATATATAAATAAATAGGTATATATATTCGTATATAAATGTGGATATGTATGTGTGTGCTCTATGTGCACGAAAAGGGAACCTCGAAGGAACTGACATTGACATACAAAGAGAGCTCTTGTTTTAACCCACAAAATCATAAACGACCCAGGGATTTTCGGTCCTTAAATCAATTTATTTCCCGAGATTATATTTTCAAGGGGGGAAGAAAGAATGTTGAAAAAGAAAAAGAATATATTTGAGAAAACAAACAGGAGAGGGAAGAAAGCTAAAATGCAAGTGTATTATAACAGAAGTTGTGTTTGTAGAAAGCTTTATTTGCACACTCGACATCAAGTCCACTGCCTGAGATGAAGAGATTGGAGTCTTGATCTTGGATTAAAAAGGTATAGAATGTTGGGAGGTAGGATCATTCTATTCTTCAAGATTGTTGAATGACCTCAAGTATTTTTAGTTGAAGTGACAAATATCAGACGTGATAAAATTTGAGACGGCTCAATGCATTAGCAGGTAGCGCAAATTATATATAGGACGTGTTCGATAGAGATTAAAATCGGATTATAATTGAAAAACTAGTCGTTATTGTTGACTTTTATTAGACGAGTGGACCCAATAACGACTATATTTTCAATTTTAATTGGATTTTAAGCTCTACCGAACACGACCATAAATATTTTCAATGCAATGGTATTATTGAAAAGTATAATATATGTTGGATAAAATTGACCATAAAATGATTATCAATTCACGTGACTCTTAGACCCCGTTTGACAAATTTATAAATGGTTTATGAAGAGGAATAGTAGTGAGTTACATAAAATGTGTGGTTAATAATGAGTAGTGTTACGGAGATGATTTAGGGATTCGATTTGTCTATTTTTAGAATGAAAATTAGGCTGTAAATACTTACCTTGTATAGCATTTCATTCTTTCTATATAAGAAACGAAACCCTATTGAAAGGGATCGTTGAGACCAATTGACATGGTATCAGAGCTCCTCCTCTATATTCAGTCTCTGCGGTCTTAATCTGTGTGTGCATTTCGTTGGCTGTGGGAGCTTTGTCGTTGCGTAGAGGTCCTGCTTCTGGCTGTGGGTCTCTTATTCTGGTGTGGCTTCTTGTCGTCGGAGCCTTCTGTAGTAGTTTCCGGCTTTTCTGTGGTGGTAGCGAGGTGGTTGGCAGACGGCAGTCTCTGTGTCGGAGTTGGGAGTCCTTCACTATTGAGTTCGTGATTTCAGGGTGTGCTGTAGGTGAGCAATCGACGGTGAGTTCGACGCAACGGTGGTCAGTCGCACCTGGGTGAGCAACGGAGTGCGGACCCAGTGAGTGGGTTCGGTGCGATTTTGGCTTCTGGCTTTGGGTTGGAGTGGTGTGTCGGTCGATTTTGGGTTGGAGTAGTTGGGTTGGTCCAGTTTTGGAGTTGAGTGGGTTGGGCTGAAATTAATTTTGGGCTTGCTGTCTGGGCTTGTCGGTGTTGGGTGCACTAATTTTTTTTTTTTGGACTTCGTGCTATTTTCTGGTATTATCTTTCCTCATGTCTCT
>CAIGRO010225410.1:0-10969 GCA_903798355.1 Fraxinus baroniana | reverse complement strand
TTTTCTTTCTTGTGTAAAATGATAATACACACCCTGTGTATTTTCTTTGATTAATGAAAGTTTCTGATTATTTATCAAAAAAAAAATATGATTAAATTTAGATTATGTCCAATGAGCTCAGTATATAACGTCTCAACTTGAGTTCAAATAGTTTACTTTGAGCAAGTTAACTACAACTAATTGCTAAAATTTCAACTTTCACAAGAGCATTTTAGGTATATCAGCCTCATTTTATGGCTCAAAAACAGGTTAGGTGGTGAATATATAAATCAAAACTAGAAATAAGAGATGTTAGTGTAAATGTTTAATGTTTTAAATGTGAGAATATCTCTCATATTGTGTCTATACTTGATTACCATTCTTGCTGCCCCAGAGTAGTATTTCAAATAATCAATTAAGAATAGTTTCAGAATTATGAGACTGGGGAAGTCCTATATTGCCTGAGGCGGGTGAACTAGAAAAATAAATATTCAAGTTTAGGGAAAAGAATGAGTCTCTTAAGCTGAGAGTTCCAATTCAGATCACAGCTTATATATTAGTCCTTTCGCGGTTTTCAGTTACTCTCCCCAGCAGTTGCAGCAACCTAGCAACAATCTTGGGCCACTTGTTGGTTGAGAATAGCAACAGACTCCCACAGAAAAGTTGACATGAGAATATCACGTTCAGAGATTTGGATGAGCCTAAATTCAGAATTATGAGGTTAGGCTAGTAACACATGCATTGAGGAGTGCAGTTTAGAAAATACACAAGTTTAGGCCAAAAACTGAATTACTTAAACTAAGTGTTCCTTTGGGGTCTTCAGTTAATCCCTCTTTGCAGCAAGCCAGTTTAGGATACTTATTGGCAGGTAGGCTCTTCTAGCAATAGGCTCAGCTCATTTCCCAAGAGCACTCAAAATTATGTTCTAGCAATAGGCTCAGCTCATTTCCCCAGAGCACTCAAAATTATGAAAGTTGGTAAGTGGCTCAATTGGTAAGCAAGGGCATGCAAGTCCAAGAGTATCAAGTAGTATTATACTTGGTCACCACTATCCACATATGGATGATGTTTATTTCCTTTGTCTATGAAATTGGGGAGTTGGGGGCACTGGTAAGTATATCATATATTAATATACATCAGACGAAATAGCGGATTCAACAAGAGAATTTTGGGTATCTCTCTCCAGGTCATGTCTAGAGGAAAGCTACAACGAGAAAAAAATATCAAAACAAAACTTTATATTTTACTTTACCAGTGAAACAAAAAATAAATTACCACTTTCCGATCAAGCTGCAACCTTAAAAATAATGAACATAGTTGAGCATAGTTACTCAATTTGGAAAAATGTAATAACTTAAGAAGATACAGGAGCCAATAAAGATAGCTTGAAGAGATACCCACGTGCTTTGGACTGGATTACTATAATATGGCTTAATACTAAATATTTCCTTCAGGCTAAGAAGCCTACAAGATTCCTTCTCGTGATGTTTTATGTGATCCACATATGGCGTGATGAAACCCATGACCAACTTTTCTACAGTATATTGTCAAAGTGCAGGAGAATTGTGGAGAAGGTTGTTTTGGACTTTAGGGGAGAATATAGTAGCTCTTCATTCCTTGGTGCATTTTTTGGGATATCACTTGCTGTTTTGTAATGTGAGACTGGAGAGCAATTTCTTTAGAAAGCATATGTTTTCTTATTTGTGGAGAATGTGTTTCCCCTAGATTTCCCATCTCCTTAGTTTAGTAGAAAAACTTCTTTCTTTTATAAAAGAATGTTAACAAACAGAAAAAATGCTTAAAACAATTGTTGAAGTTCAGTATGCTCCATAAATATGAAGCTGTTAGATAACATAGAAATTCTCAACAGCAATTGCATACCATGGAAGCACCTTATTTGAATAATATTCAAGAAGCTTGATTGTCAGTTCCACAGACTTGAGATTCCCATGGGCCTGCATCAATAGATTAAGCTGAGACAACACCGGAAAGCAGAAAACAAACTAGGAGAGACGCAAAAAGAGAAGAACCCATAAAATGCGCTAATTCCTCATATTAAGCCCTTATTTGATCCCCATTATTTTCAAAATACGTTTCTCTCTCTTCTTTTCAACCACACATTCTTCAATAAAATAAAATTACACACGAACCCAAAACTTTTCCTTATTTTTTAACCACATATTCTCCATCAATCTATTATTCCAAAATGCATTCTTACAATAAAATGGAGCTCAAATAGGCTCTAAGGCATTGATTTTTTAAAGTTAGTGCCGAAGAAATTTGCAGCGTATAGAAAAATGAACGGATATATTTTGGCACATATTTAAGCAGGGCAAAATAATGAATATGGTACAAAGCAATGAATTGTAGTCTCCTATATAAAGTTAGGGTTAAGATACTGAAACATTAAATGAAAAATTCATGTTGACTTAAATGAACATTTCATGTTGAGTCTCATACATACATAAACTGCAGATAAATTGGCCGATATAGCCTCGTCCAACCCTTGGACAACTCTCAGCATAAAATTCTTCCCTGTTGCTCCAATTTCAAAAGCTGCTTGCAATTTGAGTGATAAAGGCATAGTTAAATCATCAGAAGATATCAGGGAAAAACTCTTCTCCACAACAATGCTCTCATAGCTTGACAATCTCTCAGAATCTGGACATTTATCAAGAAACAAACCAATCTCCACTAGAGCGTTCATTGCCAATGTCCACAGAAATGTTTTATTTATATCAGAAGTAACAACTGACATCAACTTCAACAAAATACTGTCATATGTGGACTTGGATACTGCAAGAAGGCTTCCAGGGAACGTAGCCAGATTTTGCAGACCCCTCACTGCAGTTCACATAATGAACATAGCCAGAGTCAGTTTTTTGAAATAAAAATTGAATCTAATACAAATCCAAACATACAATGAGTAGGCACTTCTTATAAATCTATAGCGATATAAGATACTGCCACAGGCCATCAGCAAAGTGAATCATGTAATGTACTTTCTTCCCTTTCCTAGTTTCTTCTCCTCCTCCAAAAAAACCCAAATTGAGGAAATGAGAACTAAGAAAATTACATATATACATGTCTACATTGAATGAGAATTCTTAACTTGATCTGTGCATTTATCTCTGTTTTCTCCTTTAGGCACGTGTTCATGGAAATGCAATGCTCATAGAAACATGGTAAGTTGGCTTTGCCTTCGCCTCCACAAATGAATGTAGCGAGCACAGGTAAGCAAAGACTCCAGTAAATTGGGCAAGCCAAGGCAACGTTTTAATTTTCTGCTTTATCCAAGTCTAATGATACTGATTGAGTTGGTGTGAGGAGACAAAGGAGATGCACAACAGGGACATAATCCTCTTATCCAAGGACCAAGTTTCATTCCAAACTTCATGAGTGACTTCCCAGACTTTTCTGGGAAATCAAAGTTAATTAAGATTTTTAAAATATCATTTGCAAAACAAACCTGCCGGCAAACAATGCTGAAAAACATCTGATAACAGATAAAGGTAGCATATATATATATATATATATATATAGAGAGAGAGAGAGAGAGAGAGAGAGAGATGAAATAAATTGTGCCAACAAAACTATTCAGAATATGTTAGTGAGTGCTTGGTTGAATTTCCTTCCTTTTTGGGTTTCAAATGTCAGTCTTAGTCATGAACCTTTTTCTCATTTCAGAAGGAGAGAAAAAATCTAGTCGATAAAACCAGCAGAACAATCATCTCATAAGATTTAGGTAGTGGTCAGATCTGGCATGGAGACAGACCTTAAATACATATGCTCGTCTAAATGCACATATTATCAACTTTTATTTAGAATCTTTTCAACTCTGAAAAACCAAGTAATTAAATTAGAAAACAAACACAAACATAACAAAGTAGAAATAAACAAAAAAACACATACATAAGCTCACGAAGAAGAAATTAACATATTGCTAATATCATGTGGAAAATAATGATTGCACTCAAAGAAAAATCACAAACCTCCATAGCATACATAAGCATTCTGAGAATTCTCAGCAACATTTGACCTTAAAAGAGAAATGAAGACCATGGCTAATGATTTAGAGACGTTGTGAAGCATGACGCACCATGTCTGATTAGCAAAATCAGGAATCTGGGTCAATTCATGAGAACACACCACATATCGGCATGCAGAAAGGACTTCAACACAGAGATACAGGGCTCCAAAATTAAGTCTGCCAGGAGGATTATAATCCTCAGCTGGATAGCTATTCTCACGTGGTTTTGCAACCGAAAGCCCCATATAATTCATGAGGAGCGGAAAGAAACTCTCGAAGACCTTATTGCAGGAGGCAATAGAGGCATTAACACAAACAGATATAATACGTCCAACTGCATGTAATCTCTGTCTGATGTCAATAGGAATATTGTCAAAATCTTCGTACTGGTTCAGGGAATTCATGAATATTTTTATATCCTCATCATCCAAAATCAAACTCATGAAAGAACCATTACTTTGTTGAACAAGCTCTTGCAAAAGTACAAAGGCCTGCTTCATAATATCACTGTCCTGAAAGCCCATTTCACTCATAAACCCAGCTTCTGTGGATAAATTAGACTGTGGTGAAACATATGTTGCATCTTTTACTGAAGACCAAAGAGTTTCAAAGTGTTCGGCCATTCTATCTACTCCATATTTTGATGTGCAATAGCTAAGATACTTAAATGACTCCTCCTGAAAAAGACATATAGTAATTCAAATAACTAAAGAAACACCTTTTTTCTGAATGCAAGTAAAAGGTGAAGCAGAAATGCAATGGATTGGCACCAACCTTTGTTGAAGGCAGGGAGGAAGACAGTTTTTCGAGAAGCAGTGGAATGGAAAATGGTGCAAATAGAGGTGTAGAAGCATATGTCAGCTGAAAGACGTTAAAAGGAGTAAGACTCTAATATGTTAATAATATTGTAGAGCGTAACAAGAACAATAACATTTGCAACATCTACAAAAGCCCAACTATTAGACGAAGTGCAGAATTAACTCTTCCTGTTGTTCCCCTAATTTTCTTTCGGACGAAGCATCAATATTATAAGCAAAACCAATTGGCACTGAATAGAAAGACTGTGCAGATCATTGCAGTTTCAAGAGGTCATTATATATTCAAGTGAAACGATCTTCAAGATCATTCTATCTTCTTTTTCCATGGAAGGCAGGAAAAGATGGAGCCGTGTATGTTGCAGGACGTTATCAAACACAAAACTTTAAATTCTTTTCTTAATTCTTAAATGATAATTATACAAAATTTATATTCTTGCCTGCGAAGATCCAGAATGAGATGCAATCGCAAAAATTCAGTTTGTGGACAGCCTAACTGCAGGATTGAACTATCACTGATACTAATGTAGATGGTAAACTAACTGTTCCAGTAAGAACTCTTAAGCTAAGATCTTTTTTTCTGATATATTGTGCACGATATAAACTCTAAAAGAGGCTATTTGCAACATGATTAGTGATTACATCCAACATATATTGAACATCTACATAAAATACATTGCAGAACCATTCCTCCAATGTTTCCCTGAATTCACAACTGCTTGATTTGCTTTTTTGGGCCTGAATGCTTGATCTGCTAGTTTTACACTATACATTAGAATCTGAATAACCGGTGATTCAAAAATTGAAACTTTTATATACTTTCTATGCCATAATGAACTCATTGAGTACAACTTGAAGTTCAAACAATGAAACAGAAACAAAAAACACCAGATGATTTCGAAAAGTAACCTTTCAGAAGTCAGTTCAAATCAAAATTAATTTTTCCCACATCACCATGAAAATTTAGGAAATAGAGTAAATTTCCTAAAGCCATAGCTGAGTAACATCGCAGATCAAATATTAAGTTGATAAAATCAAGGTATGTGACAGTTACAAAGAGATCAATTTTTTCTTCTTTCTTTTTTTTTCTGTACTTTTTTTTAATAAAATCTAATATGCCAAAACGATATCAGAATGGGACATTTGCAAAATTCTGCAAGGATACTGAGGACCATCAACCCCATGGAAAGTAGAATAGTGATTCAGAAGCAGCTTACAATATAAGGTAGTAAATTACATACCATTAGTGCCCTTGAGATTTCCTCTCTCTTCACATCAACATCCTCCTCCTTAGGCTGGAGAAGTGGAAGTAGAGAACAATCAACATCAATTGCAAACTTAAAAAAGGATACAAGGAGATGAAATCAACCCTCTTTGCAAGGTGTAAAAGAACTCCACACTTCTAGCCATATACCCAACAACGGGTTATGAAAAACATTCATCTCACAATATCTACATCTGATCAGACAATTTACAAAAGATTTTGGTACAAACTGAATGCAGTACAGCAAGTTTCTTCAATCTCCAAAACAGAAGCAAGAAGGTTATTTCAGTATTGTCAGCATAATTTAAAACAAAATCTGAACTCATCTATGGTTTAGCTTGAAGAAGTTTCTGCTGGAAATGCACAATTGCATACACAATAATGACACATACAGAGTAGATAAGGGGATGAGTTAAGAGATCTCACGTGTGTAAAATGTATGGGGAAGTAACAGCCCAAAATCCCGAACAGGTCCCCAGCAAAATCTGCTAGAGGACCAGAAGGGCCAGGAAACAATCCTGCCAGAATTTCTACTATACGAAATGAGAGCATTAAGCATTGAGGATCCCTCTCCCCGTCAATAGCTTCACAGATTCCATATATAAGGTTATCACCCTGAAACACACAGTGCAAAGCAATCAATAATAGACTTGAGTACAGTCAAATTAACCAAGTAGCATTTGTACATGAATGCTCTATGTTCAACTACCATTACAATACCGGTTGAATGTAATTCAAGTCTCCAAAGCAGTTCTACTTACAAAGAAGTTGACTGGAATTCATAGTGCATAAATTTCACTCACAACAGCCCTAAGCAGTTGTTAACAAGCGGTTAAAGGGGATCATAAACATCTAAGTGAGATTATCAAATCGCCGGAGTGAAAGCAATGTGTAAGCATTACATGTCCAATGTGAATACAAACACTACTGTCACCCCTTTACATTAACTTCTATCAACTGCAGCTAAACAATTCCCTGTGGAATGCCATTAGCTTTTCCTGCATTGGGTCTAAAAAGAAATTATTCTATCTCTTAGTTTGCTTCTCATGCTAAAATGTCAAGATCAAATTTATTCTGACCAACCATGATATTTTGATAAGATACCCAATTATAAGTATTTTGGCAATTCCAAAAGATTATGTTATGTCAACAAAACACAACCATCAGAAACAAGAAGATAGAGAATAGTAAGATTAGTAATTACCAAATCTCTAGCAGCAGCAGGGTAGCGATCTAATAGGCATTCCATAAGTTGAAAGCAAAGCTGCAAGAAAATTAACCCATGATAGCAGAAATTATCAAGATTTGGTTAGTACTAGAAACAAAGTTTGCCTTCAGCATCAAGAGTGGGTTAATATTAGGATTTACCCTCCTATCATGCTGACCCAAGGACTGCACCTGCAGGTTTTGGAGATAAGATTGAGCAACAGCCTTCACTTTATCATCAGTTACCACACCAACGTGACTTTTCCTCCTCAATAAGGACAAGCAACCAACAACTGCACCACGTAATGCTTTCCAATCTGCCTGTATTAAAAATAAAAATAAAAGAAATAAAAAATCATCTATCTCTACAATGATACAACAAAATCTCAGGTGACAAAAATATAAAACGTCGCCTTTCGTAAAACATGTCAAAGATAAGCTAAAATAGACTATACAGACTTTCTGTAGCTTTGCAAGGCTTAATACATGGAGTAAATAGATTCTGTAAAACCAATTACTTAAGTAACCATAAGGATCTTTTTCAGAGCATGAAACAATCGTTATGGTAACCATTACAAGGCTTTCTAAAAGGGACAATCAGAAGAATGAGTAGACAACTGTCACAGGAAAAAAGCAATTGATGAAACACACACTGATTCTGTCATTTCACATTTTGCAATCCATGATTTCTGAAGAATTTTAAAAGCAAAATACATGCATATCCATATCTGTCGCCATTTTCACTATCCCTTATCACATCAACATATGTGAAAGGCCTGCACATAAGCCATTACTTGAGTAATGCACATGAGTTCAATCAATATTTGTACAGCTCCAACTAGATACATAAAGTATGAATTGAAAGATTTCGCGGCTACAAAAAAACTGATTCCCAACTGAAGAATGGGAAATCCATGAGCCATTTGAAGCAGCAAAATATCCATCAGCATAAGAATGTTACAGTTGGTAAATTACTACCATAATGAGTCCACATTGATAAATAATAACCTGTGTTTAGATAGTCTAAATCAAGTATCATGCATTGTGCCTAAGCAAGATTTTCGCGTAAACCTCAAAGCACTATGAGGCGTAAGCCTCGACATCAAGAATAAAATAGTTCAAAAGATTGTAAAATAACAAAACTTATACTCATAATAAACAATAAATCATTTAAAAATCCACAATAAAACATTTCAACAAAAGTAAAAATCTAATTTGCTACTGAAGACATAAAATAGGTTAGGGAACGCATGTGCTCTTCACTCCTGTTCTCTGATCTCCAATTCCTCTTCTTTGTAGACTTTAGGGTTGCATAGTGTTTGAAACAATTCAAAATACTTGAAACGATCTGGGAGATGAAAAACGCCAAAACAAGCCTGGATTAAACCCATTTTTAAAAGCATCATCTCATTCATTCCTTCTCTTCTTTCCTTAGAACGTGTCCATAAAACTTTTTATCAAGATTAATAGTAAGTACATGCCAAAGGCACTCTTGAGTTATGGAAAGCATAGAAGATGAATAACAAATTATGCAAGCAATAACTGGAAAAATATATCAAGTAAATGATGAAGTGCAAGGTAAAATAATTCCCATTAAATATAAATTATAAGAGATCGCTGCATAATACATAGAAAAGATAAAGCACATAAGTGCATGTGGATCATTTATATCTTTACGTACTAGTCTTTCGGTGAAGAATCCTATCAAGCTCTCTATTGAAGCATCATTTAGACGCTTTGATGTTAGTTGAGTCAAAAGTTCTGCAAGGAGGAGAATTCCTGAACAAGGACATGAAAAATGCAGAGAGTTTTGTCAAAGAAGCAATATGTATTATAACTGAGTATAAGAATTTATAAAAAACGAAGATCCCCTGAATTAATAAAAATGGGCAATCTTGAGCCAAATCACGTGGCGGAATCTAATATCTGTCATTGACGTTAATTAAATAATCAAAAACGACATAGTGCGCTATCATAAAGTGCAAATACGAGCTGTTGTTTATTACTTCCACAAAGAACTGAGAAAAAAAATCTAGAAAAGGATTATATACAATCCAAGCCTCCAATACAACCCAGATGTTTGTCACTTAAGATCATGTTTGGATGGGATAATCAGAGTGCTTAAGATGTGCGATGCATTACTCGATGTGATGTCAAGTGTTTGGTTGTAATTGTGGACCCAAATAGGTAATACACAGCCCACCATTTGTGCAGAAATGTTGCATGGTGATTACCATGATCATCGTGAAATAAGGAATGAAATGATGAGTGCTGCTACCAACTAAATTATTTTTGACAACTATGTCCTTACTTTTGTAACCTCAAACAACCTATATACTCCCTTCCCACTAAATAGAAGAAACACATTCTGAAGAAAGTCCTAGCTTGCCACAATTTCAAGTTTTTATCCTGTGAACTAAAAAGAGTATAAGTTGTCTCAGCATCACCTTGTCCAATGCAATCCAAAAAATAGTATAAAAGAAAAAGTAATAAATTTTGTCCATGATTTACTTGTCTTGAAATACCCCATCTGGACATGACTTATACATGCTAATTCTATACCAAAACCAAAAATGCCCTCAAATTAGGAATTAGTCATCATATGCATGTAATTATGGGATGACCCATCTTCTCTGAGACGTGAAAAATATGTCTCCATCCAGCTCAATTTGTGAAAATGTCATTGATCATCATGGTGTTCTCAAAAGCACCCGAGGCTTAAACCTTGAGGCTCGCTTCGCATATGAGGCATTCAATAGGAGCCTCGAACCTTACACTTCGAATACCCTTTGACAAGGATAGCACTTTTTAAGGGTGTTTTTCTAAAGCAAAGCATATTAGAAGGTATTTGGGATATTTTGAACAATGCTAACTCTAAAACTGAGAAGAAAATAAAATTGTGATTAAAAAAAGACAACATGCAAAGAGTGTGCACCCTAGTCCTTTACTCCTACAACTGAAGTGTGATGCCAAGTGAAGTTGCAAATTTTCATTGGCACGCTCAGAAATATACCACTTGATATTTTTATGTAACTGCGGAATGCAAAAATAATAGTTAATAGTCATTCCATCAAAGATACAAAGATCAAAGTACCTCTTGAACGGATGATGCTATCTGTAGTAGTCAAGTACATATCCATTTCTCTAACCTGTGCACATCGAATAGTAAAATTCATCGCAGAGAAAGGTACATACAGAAAGAACTAAAACTGAAAAAGGAAGAAATCTTACAAGTGCCTCTAGAGTTAACAGATCATTCTTTAGCAAATTCGCCATTGCATCTACACTTGCTGCCTGTAAGAAACTCATGACACAAATCACTAAAATTTTAACAAGAAAATCTGCTGAACTATTGAGAAAACTGAAAACTGGGTTAAATTGACACGCAAAGTCTTAATTTTTTTTGTTTTAATTCTTAAAATCAGAAAAAGAGGGTTCTTTTTAGCTTAATCTGTAATTAGTTGGAGAATTGTAGAGAGAGAACCTGTTGAGCAGCGGTGCTGGACGAGTTAACATACAACTCGACGTGCTTCACCCACTGAGTCGGATTGGCCATTGTGCGAGAGTTCGTGAGAGAAGGGAGAATGGGGTTTAAGGGTTTTTCCCTAGACCGGGAGGGAATATTTGAAGCCTCTACCAAAATTTCTAGATTTATTGTTTTTTTTTTTTTTTGTT
>CAIGRO010225354.1:0-10657 GCA_903798355.1 Fraxinus baroniana | reverse complement strand
TTTCCTTTTAGAGTTATTTATATTCCTATAAATAGGGTGTTTTACTTTGTAATAGAAACAAGTTTATTATATACAATTTATAATATTCTTCACAATCAATTTATGAATAAATCACCAGATAAACCTTAAAATATTTTCTGACGTAAATTAGAAAGTTTTTTTTTATGATTTTCATTAAATTTAGAAGATTGCGGTTTGATAAGTTTTCCCTTGCGAATTTATCTAAATCCCACCCATGTTAATATTTATTTGTGTTTCCGATTTCTTAAATATAAGCATGTTCCCATTTTAAAATTTTTATTAGATTAATTCATTAATGTTGGAAATTTTCAGTGCCCAAGTACAATATGACCTATAGTTCGATCGCTTTCTTGACCTTAATGTCAATCCATTATTTTTGTCTATGCAGTGGTAATGATGAATTCTTTAAATCCAATGTCCACTGCTGGACTTTAGTTTACATTTTTATTTTTATTTCATTCATGCCAGGGTCTGGCAAGATGTTCCTGTTCTTGTAATGGTCAGCGTGCTTGCCTATTTCTGCTTTCTGGAACAGCTTTTGGTAATTTTGCTTCTTATTTTTCATGTTTGTTTGTGTAGGTGTATTTATGTTTATGTTTATGTACGCAGGGCGTCTGGTATGTCACCTATTTCAATGATCGCTTACTGAAACTTCTCTTTTTTCTAGTTTACTGCTTCTATTGCCTGCATATAGATACTCTTGATCCCACTGTAAGTTGAAAGTAATATAAAATCTTCATTGGATCGTGACATTACTTTTAATTATGGTGAATTAATGAACTAAAGTCAAAATATTTTACCATTAGATTTCATCTAGTGTAGATCGTTTTTTGATCCTTCTCTTTTGATACTCTCAAGTTCACATTACATTAGAATTTTGTATGTAATTTGTGGGCAGATAACAACAGCCAGTCCAATCTAAAAGAGATACAAAATCTTCATAGATTTTATGAGATATTACTATTAAATATTAATACATGAAATGCGACTTCCCATTAGATGACATCTCTTGAAACTTTCAAGTTTGCTTGACACATTAGAATTTTTTAATGTAACATAAATGCGGATAACAAAATTATCTTAGTGCCTCAGTGTAAAGAGGGATAGGCATGCTAAAGCACACCATTATTTCATAATACTGCAAGAGGGAAAGGCATGCTAATGCAGGGACTGAAAGACGCCATGGAGATTTCTATGTAGACGCAGCATGCTAAGCAATGGAGATTGTATATTGTCATTGGGTGGGTTGAAAAAGAAAGTGAAACTTGTCATAACAAAGACTATAGGCTATAGATACCAACTAGATAGATGGAACTTGGACTGATGGATCATATCCCGACAAAACCTCCCAGCTTACTTTATGCTGTGTGTACTCCATTCATTCTCTTCCTGCCCCAAAAGTTTTGATTTGCTGTTTATTCTACACTGTATCTTTTCCACAGGTTCTTTGGAATTATTTTCCTTTATGAGTCTAGGCGTATAATGAAATTGTAATATTTCTAGCATTTCTAAACAATGTTGTGGCTTCCAATTGTGGTGTATGCACATGTTCACGTAAAATCACTGTTAAATTTGATTGTGCTTGTCATTGTCCTTAGTTGTCTGAACTGAAACAGGTGTCTGACATGGGACCTCGGGCTCTTGCCATCTCTTTGCCTTTCTCTTGTGTTTTGGGTCTTCTTTCATCCTTGATAGCTTCTACTATGGGTAAGATTTAATGATTGTTCTCATTTCCTGTGCTCATTATATAAGTACTGTATTTAACATTCTTTCATGTCTTTATACCTTTTATAAATAAGATATTAAATAATCTATCTGATGGAATACCAAAAACGAATATGCATTTGGAATTAGTGATGCGTAGGTGAAAATTGAGAATCACCTAGTATGAATTCAGAAACCGTAGATCTAGTGGGAAATGTCCATTGCATATGTAATAGAAGAAACTTATACACATGAAATTCTGAAGAGATAACGTGCATTCCACAGGGAAAACTAATCATCAAATAAATGAAAGGGAGAGGAAATTTGTAGAATTTTTGAAAACGCGTGGTGTAAGTTTCATATTCAGACCCTGAAAGGATAATCAGCAGGTTTCCTTGAGCACGGATAGGCAATATGCATTTTCCTCAAAGTAGAAGAAATATACAAGTCTCTGAGTTTGCTTAACAAAATGCCATCCATTGTAGGTTATATATGGAGTGACTGGGAAACTTTTCAATGCCTCCTTTAATTCTTCGATTCATAAAGGGTTGATGTAGACAGACTTTAAGAATGATTAATGAAGTTCCCTACATCGAGATTCAACTTGATTCTGGCTGCAAAAAAAGATTCTACCTTATTATTTTGACAATCAAGAGGATAGGCTCAGGCTGATTGAAAAATGCAGACGGAATTTGATCTTGTTAACAAAGTTGTTATTGTAGCTGGCGCATGTGCATGTTTAGTTGCTAAATTTGTCATGGATTACCAACATAATATCAACAAAAATTATTTATGCCTGAACTCTGATTATTGATTAAACCCGTATTGAGAGCAATTTTAACTTCAATACTCGAGTAAAGTTATGAATCAGATGCATTGAGATCTGAAGTTTTTTATAATTTATTTTCTTTCTGGGGCTTGCTTTATTGATTGAATTTTTACGTAAAGATAGAGCTGCAAGAGCATATTTCGTTTCTTAGAGATACAAATATATGTCACGTGATCCCGAAGTGAAATTCACCCTTTATATAGTCTCAAGTGTATTTCCCAAAGTCAAATTATCACTATCTATTTGCTATGGTCTCGAGTATATATCTCAGCTTTTCTCTTTCATTTTTTTTTTTTTCTATTTTAAAAATCAGTGTTCGGATTACGAACTAGAATGACTCGTCTCATTGTTGGCACTTGGCAGTGAGCAAGAGTTACATATGGGCTTATGCATCGTTTCAGTTTGCAATAGTGATCCTATTCGCTCATATATTTTATTCCGTGGTAAGTAAACCTTCCTCCTTTTTATGCAACCTATCCATTCTGTTTTGCATTTTCATTTTCGGCTTTCGGGATATTGTTTTGTTAATTCCATCTAATCTAATGTTTGGAACTGGGAATCATCATATGATGTCGTGCTTCAAAATGTGCAGCTCAATGTAAACGCTATTCTGTCCGTGCTGCTTTCTTCTTTCACGGGGTTTGGAATTGCGATTAGCACTAACTCACTTCTTGTGGAGTATTTGCGATGGAGAGCAAGTCGTCATCCACAGGCTTCCCAGCAGCATATAAATGGTGGCGTCCAATTGCATCCTCAACATCAGCAAAGAGACCAACACCACCGGCACCACCATCAGAACCCGCCTCCCCAAAATCAACGTCAACATAGTCAACATCAAAACAATCAAGAGCAACAAAATCTGTCAACACATAATGTATCTGTTGGATCAGTTGAAAACACTAGGCAGCTGGAAACTATGATGCAGAGTGTGTGAACCAAATATTAATCAACTTTTAGGTGTTCTGCAATGTAACAGCTTTCATGAAGTTTGAAGGGTTTAATATGGCTTCAAATTTTGGGATTTATCTTACTTTATTTTCTCATAAAAAGTGGAAATTATTCCTGTTCAAAGCCTAAAGACAATAAATAGTGTACCTAATTACCTTTTAACTTGGAATTTTACTACTATATCTGGAGGCAAATTATCCCATTGTTCTGCTTTTTTCTTTTTCTTTTGTTTTTTTGTTTTTGCTATACTGTTTGTCCCTTTTATTAACTCGTGGTTAAAATCAAATTTTGTTCTTGTTGTTAGAGGAATGTTTGCCGAGACCTACAGATATGGTTCATCTGAGCTTGTACTATTTTCGATAATCCATATTTCATGAACCAAATTTGTAAACCGGATGAATTGACCATGTTCAAACCTAGATAATAGGGGCTCTGATAGCATATTGGGTCATGAGGTTTTCGACAGAACTTGATTTTTCCTTTCACAGAAAAAGGTTTGGATTTTCCCTTTTTAAGAGACATCACCCAGTAGGCCTTTGTTTGTCTTCATTTAAACAAAATTCTTTAATTTTCATATTCATTTTTAATCACATTTATACAGTAAAATATTTTTTTCACTTAAATAAAAAAAAAATCATACTTCTTAACTACACATTCTCGAAAAAAATCACTATTCAAAATATCTTTTTTTTTTCTCATTAATGACCATCAAACTGGGGCTAAGTATCACATGGTTTATAATAGCTAAGCATTTGCTTGAGACAATTTAGTTGAAATTTTTTTGTCAAAATATTTTTTAACCACATATTCTCCTAATAAAAAATTTTGCACCCTGATCCATAGTTTTTCCTACTTTTTAACCAACAATTTTTCGAAAAAAAAAAAAAAAATCATTTTCATTTTAAATAATCTCTTCCAAACAAACATTTAAACAATATTTTTTTGGTGGGTTATGAATGACGCGAGAAAACTTTTCTAAACTTGGGGACCTGGATGTCACAGATGAAATGTTGGGAACCCCAGATGGGATTTACCCAAAAAGAATTTATGGATAAAAATCATGTCATAAATTAATATTATATTTTTTAAAAAATTATATATATAAGAGAATAATGTGTTATTAAATTGGGGATTAATAAATAATAGAAAAAATGAAAAAATTGTCCCAAACTCCCAACGTCATTTCTCCAAAATAATTGAGTCCTAGTCCATAGTTTTCTTCAAAATAATTGGCCATAGTTTCTAGTTTCTACGTCATTTTTACGTCTATTGTTGAAGTAAGGAATGAAAAAGTTGTTTGCTAAAAATTGTTATGATGACATGCATCGAGCATAATATTTTTCGATCATTTAGTGCGAAATTGTGACTCTGGCCTAATATGTCGATATGATTATGATCATAGGTCGTGTGACTGTGAGTCTCGACTCTCGATAAAAAATACACTTAGGTTTTAACTCTTATATTTTCTTCTCTTCTTCTTCTATTACTTTAATTTAATAACACCTTATGAGCACGATCTTTCAAACAACTTTTTCCATACAAAAGAAAAAAAAAATTAAGTGCTCAAATTATTTCAAAGGAAAACATTATATGCATAACCCATCTCATTCAACTGAGTGCTGCCGTCCCTGTTCCATAATTTGTCTATTCTGCATATTATCTCATTTTATTCTTTTTATTTTATGTTATCAATTGACTGCATATTGCTTAATTGTTATTTATCTATCTTTATGTTTAGGGATGCATGACCTGTATCCAATGGCAGACCTAATACAAAAGTTCAGACCGGACGAACGTTGATCATTGACCGTCGACAACCAGCGATCGTAAGAGCGAGATCGTTTATTAATATTTAATTAAATAATATTAAAAATTATTCAATATATATGTAAACACACTAAAAGTAGAAGAACTAGGTATTGACTTCCGTTTCGATTGAAAAAAATCGTTCTATAATCTGCAAAAATCGTTTCAATTAAAATGGTATCAATCTAATAAGTAATAAGTAGTTAAAACTTAAAATCACTCCAACAATCTAACACTCGCTACTCATGTAGAAGGAAACAAATATTTCTCAAATCGAGTGGAAAAATAAACACTAACTGCAATTTGTTTTTTCACGATTCTCTTTTCTTTTTTATGAACTGGATATTAAACAAAAAAAAAAACGCCATAACAAAGAAACAATGTTATCGGAGAATTGATGACAATTGCAATAAACAACGAACAATTATGAAAGAAGAGAGAAAAGGAGAAAGGAAGAGAAAAACAAAAAAAGGGGAACAAAATCAAATTATCAAAATAAAAAAAAAATGCAACAATGGAAAATACCATTCTAATTGGTTTTAATTTCTTCTACTAGAATATACTTTCCAAGTTGTGATGAACTATTGAGTAATAATAGCTTTATTTCTATGGACCTAAACAATTTGAGAACAGTATAAAATAAAAGGAAATTACACTTACCCCTGATTTTAAATTACCATTTTCATAAATCATATGACAAGTTTAACTTTTCAAAAATCAAGTTATGATTAAAAAAGTTAATACTAAAAATTATATTACAAATTCAATTAATCATTTTCTCTCTCTCTCTCTCTCCCCTCTCTTTTCCCTCGCCGACGACACTGGCACTGGAAGCGACGAGTTTTTTTTTGTTGTTCGATGTGTTTTTCACTTTCCTCCAAACCCTTTCTCTGTCTCGCTGCTCTCCTCGCTCTCGTCTCCATCACGACGATTTGTGTGAGTCCTTTTTTTGGTTGTTGGATATGTTTTTCATTTCCCCCAAACCCGTTCTCTCTCTCACCGCACTCCTCTCTCTCGTCCGATTGGTGGATCTGTTTTTCAATTACTAATTTTTAATCCCGATGATTAGTGGTGGTGGTACTACAGGCAGTCTTGCTAAGGATTGACGGTGATGGTGGCACTTGAGGTGGCAGGTTGGAGTTGGTGTTGGCACTGGGGTTTTTTTTTCTATTTTTTGTTGGTGGTGACGTTGGTAACGTAGTGTGGTTGGGTGTTTGTGTGGGTGCGGCGGTCGTGGAGGTGTAGATCTTTTTGGGTACGGTTAAGTGCAGATCTGTTTGGATGCGGTTGGGTGTGTTCTGTGCGCGGTTGGGCGGCGGGTGCGGCTGGGTGTGTGTGTTATGTGTTCAGTTGGGTGTGTTCTGATGGTCGTAAACGGTGTGGTGCCGTGGTGTTGGTGGTGGATCGGGTGTTGCGAATTGTGGATCTGAGTTGGTGGCGACGGTGGTTGTGTGTTCTGTGTGTGATTTGTGTTGTTTTGGTTGTGCATGTGGCGATTGTGGTTTTGGGGTGGTGATAGTGATGTTGGGGAAGGTGTGGTATTGGTTTTGAGATGTTGATGTTGCCATTGGGCAACGACAGTGGTGGTGCCGCTGGTGGAGGCAGTGGCGAAGTGGTGGTCACAAATGATTTGGTTGTTTGTGACCAATAATTTGGTTGGTTGGCAACCAATAAATAATATGTGACCAATGAATTAGATAAAATGTGATCAATACACGATGGTGACCTAAAAATTAGTAATTTGTGATTAAAAATTTGATAAATTGTGACCTAAATATATTTATGTTCAATTTATGTGATGTTTGAGACCATAAAATAAGTAATGTGACTTATAATTTTTGTGATCTGTGACCGATGAACAAATTGTGACTTTTAAATTTTTAAGTTGTGACTGATGAATAAATTGTAACCTATCAAAATTTTGAATTTGTGACCTAAATTTTTTTAGATTATGACCAAATTGCATAGATCTGTGACCTTAACATATTCGCCGAAGTTGGAACACTTGTCGGAATTGAAGCAGTCGACGGAATAAAGTGGCGGCGGAACGGTCTTCGGAATTGGAGTATTCACCGGAACAGTTGTCGAAGAAGAATTGTCATCGGAACGATAGCCAGAATAGTCCCCAGAGCGGTAGGAGTGGTGGAGGTGGGTGGGGGTAATTATATGATATTATAATTAAATATTTAATAATAAATTGATTTAATAATTCATTATTTGATAAATAAAAAAATAAAAAAAAACCTGGTTTTTGAAATTTAGAACTTGTCTTTGTATTTTTGAAATGGTGTAAAGTAAATGATTGAGAAATGTATTTTTCCCATAAAATAATTGGGAAATCGGAAACCTTTCTATATACATGATCGAGACTTTAATATGGATCTCAATTCCTCGTTGGCTTATGTGCCTATCCTCCTACATATTTATCGGATATGCAATTCAATAAACTAATGTAAAACCTATACCAAATAAAACCATATCGTCAATGGTGTAAATATTGCCAGATATTGATTTGGTTGAGACTGTCAAATGGAGATGACAAGTGAAGATAAAAACATTCTCATGTCAAACCCCACAACAAGAGTTCTAAATATATTCTGTGGTGCTTCAAAAACCTTTATTAACATTAGAATTTGAACGGAAGCACCATGTAAAGATTAACAGAAACTATTATATAAGTGAAAAGCAGTCCAGCAAAGCAGGGAGAAGGAGAAGCGAAGGAATGAAGACTGTGAAGGGAATGATTTTTGGAGCCAGGTTAATGACTGAACAAAGGCCTAACTCTCTCAGCCTAAAACAAATGGGCAAAAAAAAAAACGGCCCACCTGATGTCTTCTTCTTCTTAATGTCTTCTCCATTCTATGTGAAAACAGCAACACTGGTTACACACTTACACTTCAACAGCCAACAGTGACCCGACGGCTCCCGGCAAATCCAGCACGGGCGGCCGCACCCCCCTGTCAGGTGCTAGGTCCGCCCCTACCTATATCTTTGTATTTTTCACATCAATACACAAGTTGGTAAAGGAGTACATGTTAATACTCGAGTTCAATCCAATATATTCTTTGCCTGAGCTCAATCCAATAAATTAAAGTAGAAATATTCTTTCCATGTTAATGCACATCTTAAGTTCATTAACATGTATTGTATGCATAATGATAACATAATTCATATATCATTTTTCTATAATTTTTTTTTATTGTTGTGAAATACACATATATGATGATTATTGAATATTCTTTGTCCCTTTAGCTAATTAAATATTTTTTCTCTTATTGATAATTTATCATATTGGTGCTCCGAAATATCACAACACCATAATTAATATTTCAGAAGAATATTAATCGTATATCTATTTATTACAAATAGTTTGTTGTTGCTCCTGAAATAGCATAATATTATAATTAATATATCAAAAGAATATTACTTGCTCGAGAAGAGTATGAATTATAATTTTTAATATTTCAAAAAAATATTGACATATTGCTTTTGAAAAAATAATAGTATACAACGTGCTCCCGAAATAGCACATGTTTCAAAAAATATATATTATTTTAATATTTATCCCTGAAGGAAAACAAATAATTCATGTCATGTTGACATTGACTGCTTGATTAATTATTATGTGATTATACAATGTTTAATCATATTTTTTGAAACCAAATGTATTTTCTTTATTGTTTAGTCAATTAAATAACAAACATCACAAAACTTGAATTTGCTGCACTTGACTTATTTGGCAAAAACTATCTGTCATGGATTTTTTTTGCTGATATTCATCTCGTCTCAAAAGGTTTGGAAGAGACAATAAAAGAAGAAAACAAAGAATTGCTGCAGTATTGTGCAAAAGCACTATTTTCCTTCGTTATCATATTCATGATAGATTGAAAATTGAATATCTTAGTGAGAAAGATCCAGGGGTTCTTTGGAAAACAAATTGACTAGAAGATTTAATCATCCGATGACTATAGTCCTCCCCGAAACCCGTTATGAGTGAATGTACTATACGGGAAAAAAAATTACCGATGAAAATATGTTGGAGAAAACTTTATCCACCTTTCACGCTTTGTACGTGCTTCTGTAGCAGCAATATCTTGAGTGTGGTTTCAAAAGGTACTTAGAACTCATATCTTGCCTACTTGTGGATGAACAAAATAATGAATTGCTGATAAAAAAATTATGGGTTACGTCTAATTGGTTCTGTACCATTGCCTGAAGCAAATGGTACTTCACTGGTTGAAACAAATGCAATATCAAGACAATGACGTAGACGTGAGTGTGGACATAGACATTGACACAAATGTGGATGTGGACGTGGACATGAATAAACTGTAACGACCCGACCTCGCGCCGGAGCCGTTATCTTTGCTCAATTGGTACCAGAATTCAACTTAAGTCTCTCATATGATGGAGATCTTGGGTTCGAATCATGGGGGATGTGTCAGAAAGTCATGAGGGGTAAGATGAGCCTAGGCTCTCCCGAAGCGAACAGTACGTAAGATAACGGCTCCGGTGCGAGGTCAGGTCGTTAAAAAAAAACGCGGATTCAACTTAAATCTCTCATATGATGGAGATCTTGGGTTCGAATCTTGGGGGACGCGTCAAAAAGCCGTGAGGGGTAAGATGGGTCTAAGCTTTCCCAAAGCGGACAGTACGTAAGATAACGGCTCCGGCGCGAGAGGTCGGGTCGTTACAAAAAAACGCACCTTTTTTTTTTAACTGGAAAAAATGAATTAAATTTGCGCATTTAAAGATTGAGAATTATGTGGACAAGTGTTTCAAGGGCTACTTCAATTAAAATTTAAAACAGACAATATACAAAACATATCCAGCAAAAAGTTAGGCCTTGCTAAAGAAAAATTATTTTAGTATTCTAATTCTCATGAATTGAAACGTAATGATTGTAGGCAATCACGAGTCAAATAGAAAGCAAAATAATACTTGAAGAGTATAATAATACATTTACTTGGGAAATCTCAACAGTCAAAATCAGTATTTTTTGGCTATGGATCCATGAATTCCAAAATACGTNCAGTATTTTTTGGCTATGGATCCATGAATTCCAAAATACGTACATAAATATTTTTTTTATAAGTCTACAGAAAGTTGAACCTCGATTTATAGGTCCTTTCGAAATTCTAGACAAAATTGGGAATGTCGCTTACCGTCTAGCATTGCCAACTGGACTATCGACAGTACATAATGTATTTCATATATCAATGCTTAGGAAGTATTTACATGATCCAAAACATGCGATAAATTAAGATTCATTAGAAGTACAGAAAAATCTAACTTATGAAGAGGCTCCTTTGGAAATTATCGAAAAAAGTACATGCATTAAGAAATAAG